>WWET01002356.1:178189-190753 GCA_011038615.1 Limnodynastes dumerilii
GTTTATATTTAAAGTGTACAGTATGGGCGTGCTTAGCTGCGTAAATACGTGTTGGCCATACGTACCTGTGCGGATCACTGCGGTTACGTAGGCAAAAGTTAAGGTAGGGTTTGGAAAGCAGTATCTGACAAAATACGTACATTCAAGGGGTGTGCCGAGGGGAGTGTATAGAAGGTACGCACACGAAAATACGCTACGCGAATAAACGTACGGCAAACGTAGTTCTGAATCTACCCCAATGAGAGGATAATGATGATGATAATAATAATAATGATAATGATAATAATAATGATGATGATAATAATGATGATGATGATGATGATGATAATAATAATAATTATAATAATGATGATGATGATGATGATAATAATGATAATAATAATGATGATGATGATGATGATAATGATAATGGATGATATCCAGAATGACACAGTGTGACGTGTTACTGCATGAGCATAAGCTCACTGGCACAGGTCTCGGCAGAGTGGGACGACTCCCCGCACACACAGCGCATATGCATGGTGCGGGAAGAGGTGCGGTAATCGTACAGTAAGGGGTTAATGATTTAACGTTTCACAATGGCTCCGTTTTCTGTGGGGTGTGTCAGTGTTCTTAGGATCCGCCGTGAGCACCATGAAAAAAAATACTAAGCAATAATGTACAAAATAATGTTACCCTATATATAAAACGTATATAAACAATGGTTAAATGGTTGATCATGCTAATGTTATTAGGATATTACAAGAGAAGGAGGGAGATAAACCAGCAGTAAGTGAAGTATAGAAGGTCTGTGTATAGGAGGATGTGACCAGGACACTGAGCTGGTTAAGCAGCCTGTGGGTGCAGCAGATGAGGGAGAAGGTGCAGTAGTATAGGGAGAGCACCAGGAATCAGGGACATAGGATAACACTGAAAGGATATTACAGGAGAGTTGGGAGAGAGCCTGTGTATAGGAGGATGTGACCAGGACACTGAGCTGGTTAAGCAGCCTGTGGGTGCAGCAGATGAGGGAGAAGGTGCAGTAGTAAAGGATGAACATAGTACATTCTACATAGACACAAAGAAACAGTGCTCATTAACCCTTAGCTCTCCTGCCATGCTTGTTACAAAAAAAAATGCTGCAATATTAATTACACAGATTATTGAATGTTTGAAATGCCACCTGTCACTTTCTACTATTGGTGGCTCTAACACTTCCCAATGAGAGTCTCAATGCTGGGTCATATATCCTGTGTTTTTACATTAACAGACAACTCACCTAAAGGCCCTCCTTATACAGTATCTCAAATATATCCTTTGTAGACCAACACCCCCCCTGGCAGCAGATGGTCTCAGACATGATTCCAAATAATGGACCAGATTCACACTTAAGAATAATTTAGGTTTTTAATTATACGCAACTAGTAGCAAGGCGACTCCCCCAACATGGCCCCCGGGTTTCAGCTTTTTAACCGACTTACGAATGCCATAGGGCTCCCTTATCTTTAGGTTCTTAGTTGTGTGTGTAGGGTGACTAATTAAGAACGTTTCTGCCTAACCTCACCAAGATTTCCTCATTTAAATGGCTCCCTCCACCCAATCTTCTTATCTTCATTCTTAAGTTTTCCCGGCATGCCCCTTTCTCCTTAAGTCACTATGGGGTAGATCCAGAACTACGTTTGCCGTACGTTTATTCGCGTAGCGTATTTTCGTGTGCGTATATTCTATACACTCCCCTTGGCACACCCCTTGACCGTACGTATTTTGTCAAGATCCGCTTTCCAAACCCTACCTTAACTTTTGCCAATGTAACCGCAGTGATCCGCTCACGTACGTATGGGCAACACGCACACGTACGTATGGGCAACACGAATTTACGCAGCTAAGCAGGCCCATACTGTACACTTTAAATACAAACCCCCGCCTACATAGCGTATTTCAGACGTATTTTGGACTCACGTAAAATTGGCACGCCCACACGTAAGTATTTACGTGACACATACGTGCATGGCCCATACGTTCACAATTACGCGACGTTACTGAGCGTATTTTCTATGGTGCGCATGCGCAGTACTTACCAAAAGGCTATTTTACATCTCCGCCACGCGTAAATTCGCTCACAAGCGTTCTTCTGGATCTGGCCCTATGAATCTAGTAGAAATAGGTCCGTAAATACCGGGGTAATCTACATAGATGTTGGGACATAGCATGCTGGACATTTTGTTCTCTGTTTCCATAATGGAGATAATATGTAGCATTTTACAGGTAAAAAAAATTTGGGGGATGCAGTTATCTTTTCATATCTAATTGTCAGCTCTGGTGGTACAGGGGAGTTAAACAATTATGCTATATATTTCTATATATTTATATATCTGTTAAGTGAGCAATTCTCACACAATATTTTCCTTGTTTTTTCAATAACTTTTTCTTTGTTTGTTATATTCTTGCATAATGTTTGTTTGTTGTATTCTTGCATAATGTTTGTTTGTTATATTTTTCTATTCTAGCATAATGTTTGTTTTGTGCTCTCTGTTTTCCAGGTCACTTTTTGTTCTTTGCATCTTCTGGGGGCTCCAGTCCAACACTGATTACCCCGTGGCTAAAAAGTAACAACGTGCACTGCAAGGTGGAGATGGCGGTCTTTCTCCAGAAAACCGGGAGATATATTGTAAGGCTGCTTCCAGAAAACGCACCCATAGCCATGATCGAAGCTCCGCGGACACAGGAGAAGAGCCGGTAACTCACTATTCTGCCAATAATAGTGTTAATAGTCTGGAATGAAAATCCTTAAAGTGCGCACACACTCTGACTTACCATATAGGTGGAAGTCTGTGCACCTGCAGGAAGGATTCACCAATGGGCTGGGGAGGCTTGTTTTTAAGATGTTCTTCATGTGCATCTGCCCGCTGATGTGCAGCCTGGTACAGTATCCACTGTTAAGTAAGTGCTTGAAATGAGTTACTCCTGGGCTAAACCATGTTGATTGCAGGGGAGTCATATTTCATCTGTTGCACACAGTATTAGAGTTGAGAGGTGATGTTTCCTATCCCAAGTCTAAATAACAATGTGATAGTAACGCTGGTCAGTATCTGTGTGCAGTAAGCAAGTCAAAGATATATCCCTGCATGCAAATAATACAATTACCTTGACTCCCCTGCAATCAACATGGTTTAACCCAGGAGTAACTCATTTCAAGCACTTACTTAAGTCTGGATCCAGCCCAGTGAATCATCTGTCTCCTCTTACTGTCGATACCTGCTGCTGAAGAGTTGATGTGAGCATTGGTGCAGGGCCTTCCTATTATTTTTTTATTTTTGTTCTATTTTATTACTACATAAATTGAATTTGTCAATGTATATTTTTGTATGAAATGCAGTATAAAAAGTCTATAGTGAATTTGTGGAGCATGGAGAGGTCATTGGTGTAGCAGTGAGGTGGTAATGGTTGGAAGGAGAGTGGGTATAAATAGAGTTGTAATAGGGTAATAGGGGATTATAGTCTGAGATCTTTGAAGGTAAGGATGTGGGTTTTATACTTCATTTTTATGATAAGTGGTAAAAGGGATGGGGGAACCAATGAGGAGGATGATCGATGCTCCTAGAAGATTATTCCCCCAACTCTCTAATTGGTGGAGAGGCCAAGCAGTGTCCTCTTCCTTTTCCCTTTTGACCAATCAGTGTGAAGGGGGACACAATTTGCCATTCAGAAAGCAGAGGATGAAATTGTCCAATCAAAAAGGGACATGATTCTGTTGCTTTAACAATCTCTAGGTCTATGACTACCCCTGGGAAATCCTCTGATCTCCCTATAATTGTCACATTATAACCAGATTTAACATCTAACTGGAAAACACAGAATAGAGTCACAAAAGTAATATATTGAATAAAGTTGCAAAAGTCCATACATTAAAGCAAAGTCTGATTAAGGCTTACATTTGCTACAGGTTGAAATACTCAAAACTTCCATGCTGGGCTCATACTCAATAAAATAATCTTTACTATATATTTTCTTCTTTCCATCACCCCCTCCCACCTATATTTACACTTGTATTCAGCTACAAATTAATCATTTCAAATATTCAAAGATCGTGTAGTGGTGCCCCCTGCAGCCTTGAGCCTTAGGCTGCAGCCTAGTCAACCTAATGGCTGATCAGTCACCTTATTAAAGTCACCATGAGGCAGCAATCCGCTTACCAGGAGTGTAACAGAGGCATTATGAGAAAGAGCACAACCAATTTGCTTCAGAAGTAACTTTATGACCCTAAAATTCGGCCCAGAATTATGGTGTAATGAACATATTTATTTACTCCAGAGCTTAATACTCATTTAGCAAGAACTGTAATTTTTAATGAGAAATCCAGTATAAAATATATATATATTCATCTGACTTACTATCACAAAAGTAGCAGATTTATCGCCCAGTATCAGCACCTCGGTGTAAGTTTGGCATCTTTCTACCTACAAATCACAAAAATACGTTTCATGGCAGAAGATAAAATGTGCAAACATCCTGGTCGTTGCCGTTAGATTTCCTCTGACTCGGAGAGCGAAAGCGCTGAAGGTGCCATCTCCAAAGGCAGAAAAAATGTAATTTATAACTTTGCGTAATCTTTCAAATACAGTTCATTCCATTTATGAGCTGTATATTGTGAGATGGATTCACTGCAGCTTAGTGGTTGAAATATACATTAGAGGACATCTGAACGGAAATCCAAGACGCTAATGTTTGGCAGGATTCACGTTTTCATCAGACCTGTACTAGACACATAAGTGATCATATATTTAGCAGATGCTCTACACTGGGTTTGCTAAATGAATTTTGGGATAGACCGGGTCCTATTCTGCATAGGAGACTTATTTTCTTTAAATACTGTAGAAAATAAAATAAAAACCTTTTTGGGTGAGAATACTTGTCCTTATACAAATCATTATCACCCTTGCAAAAGTTTATGCAGTAGGTGGAACGGAATGTAGGACCTGATTCAAGCTTAAGAATTATTTAGGTTCTTAATTATACGCATCTAGGCCCTGATTCAGAGATTGAAAATAAGAACTTAAAGTTACACCTGGGCTAAACCATGTTGATTTCAGGGGAGTCAAATTTCATTTGTTGCAACAGTATTATAGTTAAAAGGTGATGTTTCCCAGCTCAAGTCTAATTAGCAGTTTAAAAGTGAAGCTGATCAGGTATATGTGTGCAGTAAGTAAAATCAAAGCATTCTCCCTGCATGCATAGAATAAAATTAACTTGACTCCCCCTGAAATCAACATGGTTTTGCCCAGGTGTAACTATAAGTTCTTATTTTCCGCCTCTGAATCAGGCCCCTAGTAGCAAGACGACTCCCCTGACACGCCCCCATTTTTCAGCTTCTTAACCGACTTAGGAATGCCATAGAGCTACCTTATCTTTAGGTTCTTAGTTGTGTGCGTAGGGCGGCTAAATAAGGACGGTTCTGCCTAACCACGCCCAGATTTCCTCAATTAAATGGCTCCCTCCACCCAATCTTCTTATCTTCCTTCTTAAGTTTTCCTGTCACGCCCCTTTATTCTTAAGTCACTGCGAACCTAGAACAAATAGGTTCATAAGGGTGATTCAGAGCTGTCCCGTTCCTAAGTCCTACGGAAATTGCATAAATTAAGGTACTATGTCTGCGCAATATAGCCCTTCTTAAATATACGCACCTAAAAAGCAGCATTTTCTCAACTATGAATCAGGTCAATAATCACTATTTTGACAGTTATTATGTTGGTTTTATTATTCCCAACAGGATTGAAATTTTTATTTGTATTTATTTTGCCACAGGGTATGTTTGAAATTCAGCAACCTGACATTTACTTTCCCCAATACTCTTTTCGCGGTACCTGATGTAACGGTGTCAAATATTACTGTTCTGGTGTCTTCTGCGCTTTGTTGTGATTCTGCTGTTAAGGTTAAGGGTTAGAAATTAGGGTTATGGTTAGATTTAGGGTCAGGATTATTGTAACAAAGAACAAACATGTTGAGGTAATGACTGTCTCTGATAAACATTTGCCGATCATTGAAAGCTGCCGGCATTTTAGTGCTAGTATGTTGACTGACGACATTCGGATCATCGGAAACAGCAAACCACACCCGGAGGAATCATGAAGAGGAATATGGGGTGTCACAGAAGAGAAAGGGGTCATGTTGTTAGTCATGAGGGGAGAAAGGCTTTGTGGGTAGGCTTAGGCTCACTGTTGGCACCAAGTTTTTCCAAAGACCTATACAAAAAGTTATAAGGGGCTCCAAATACAAACCAGAGCCTCCCATTAAAAATTAGACCCCCAGATTGAACCCAAAAGACAGATCCCAGAGTAGACCATAAATCCCTCCAAATAAATCAGACTCCACAATAACCCTATTGAAGTACTCTTAACTTTTTGTGCAGACTCCCATTATTTTTCCGCATATGTTACCTTCACACTGGCGAATAGCCACCCACCAATCATTGTGCAAGATTTTCCAATACTCTGATTGGTGGATAACCATTTCTATCCACCAACATGCTAGATTTCCTGGGTATGACAGATTCCTGCCATACCCTGTTACCTATACAACTGCAGTGCTTTGTTATGGGCACTAGGGGTCTCCCTGAGAGAACATCCCTGTACTGGTGTAGGGAGCTCGGAGGCCTGAGTCCCTTGGCAATGGCCTATGAGTGTGGATTGGGAAGAAAAAGAGAAGTTTGGTAAGTGAGGGGTAAATAGAGAAGGGGGGAGAGTTAGATAGAGGTGGCATGTGGATCAGTCGCTCACTAAGTTTTTACAGTGACATTGGCCAGAGCCTGAGCTACGCACGCTAGCGATTTCTGCTCTCCGCTGATGTAAAATCGTCCATTAGTATTTACTGCGCATGTGCGGCACGTAACTCTGAATGTACGATGCATTTAAATCGTACAGTAGGGGCCGGGTTAGGCCGTTACGTACGTGAATCCATTACGTACGTCAGTAGTTACGCTTTGAAAAGTTAAGGTAGGGTTTGGAAGCGTAAAACGGCCAAAGTACATACGAGCGAGGAGAGTGCCTAGAAACTACGCTATCGTAAATACACCACAGGCCTGATCCAGACTTACTAAAGCACAGCGTATCGGCGTCCACTCTCCCCGACACTTCCCCTGTGCGGGCGTAATTCCCATTGCTTACGCCGGCTGAAGGCTACCCTAACTTCAGCCGGCGTAAGCAATGGGTAATACGCTCGCACACGAGCGTACTACCGCTAAGCCCTCCCTACCTCCCTCATTATATTACCTCCCCCCGCCCACCTTCACTAACCTTAACGTAGGGACGCCCAGGGGGATGCCCCCTCCAGCGTCCCTACGCTGTTCCTACGGACGCCCGATCGTTGACATCTGTCCGGCGCATGCACAGAGACGGCGGACGTAGGTCTGGATCAGGCCCCACGTGAGTAACGTAACAAACGCTTAGGTCTGGATCTACCCCATCATTTGGAAGTATATATTAGAATATATATATATATAATATTATTGATTGATCATTAAAACATTATATAGCTCAATCTGTGCTGCAGGAAGGGACGTTGTATGTGAGGAGTAGACTCTGTAGTAATGTTACTCGCCTGTGACTGATCAGTAATGTCTGCTTATAGTATATATATAGTATATGTATATGTCTGCTTATAGTAATGTGACATGTCTACAAAATATTCTATCCTTCTGTTACCTGATTCTGCAGAAATGGCTAATTCCACTAATTGGTGACCTGCAAGAAGATGAGATGATCTCAGCTTAATCCGAAAATGGAATTGATCCCACGACAACTCTCCAAAGAGTATTTAAGAGTGGGCATCATTTTCTATTGACATAACTTTAATTACAAAAGATAATGGAATTTCTAAGTGTTTTCCTCTTATTTTTTTGATATCCATTTTCTGTTTTATGAACCTGTCACGGGAAATTACATTTTGCTTAATTTAAAAAGGCTCAATATTTTCTCGTCTTTTCAAAACGCTGCCAAATAAATGAATTTTATTGTAAATGCAGCTTTAATTGTCACAGCATTAATGAAAGCTTCTTATTGAGAGATTTTAGAAAATGACTCTTTTTATGAATTCAAAATTGTGTTTTTTTTGTTTTGTAATTTTTTATGGATATATTTTTTGCATTATTTCTTATCATCATGAGAGCACTGTAAAAATAATGTCTTAGCAGTGTACATAAGGGATTTTAAACATTTTGGGGCCTGATTCAAAGGCTGAAAATAAGAACTTAAAGTTACACCTGGGCAAAACCATGTTGATTTCAGGGGAGTCAAGTTAATTTTATTCTATGCATGCAGGGAGAATGCTTTGCTTTTACTTATTGCACACAGATACCTGATCAGCTTCACTTTTAAACTGCTAATTAGACTTGAGCTGGGAAACATAACCTTTTAACTATAATACTGTTGCAACAAATGAAATTTGACTCCCCTGAAATCAACATGGTTTAGCCCAGGTGTAACTTTAAGTTCTTATTTTCAATCTCTGAATCAGGGCCTTTATTTCTAACTATAAAAATGCAAAATCTCTTATGTAAAAGACTCGTTTATCTATATATCGTGCAAATTTTGTATCTCTTTTTCTTGTTAATTTTTATGACTGTTTCAATTTCTTGATTACAATTAATATTTTTTTTATCAGAATTCTATCAATAATCAATAAATTAACTTTGGAATAAAAAAAATCACTGTTTACCAGGCAAAATGGGTCATTTAGAACCAGTGGGGCTGATTCAGAGTTGCACATACACCTTTTTTTAGGAGCAGTGTAGACCTGAGCAAGACAGTGTTGAACTGCAGGAGGAGGCAAATTTAAATTGTGAAAACAGAATTAGAAGTCAGAGGTGACATTTCTTAGCTCAACTCTGTTTAATAGAGTAAACATAGGCTGCATTCTCAGTGATATCACTGGCTTCTATGGGCCAGATCCAGACCTAAGTTCACTTTAAGTACGATCTCGTAGCATATTTAAATGATCGTAAGTGTTATGTATTCCTCCTGAGCACTCCCCTCAGTCGCACATAATTTACTTGGTTTACGAGTAACAAACCCTACCTTAGCTTTTCCTTGCGCAAGTACGGTCATACGTAATGGATTGTCGAATGTAACTGCCTAACCCGGACCATACTGTACAGTTTAAATGAGCCCCTTCGTAGTTACGAGGAAGGTACGTATGATCAGAGTTACCTGCCGTACGCATGTGCAGTGCATACAAATAGTCGAAATTACTGGATACGCTGCATTCTCAGTGATGTTACTTGTTCCTAGTGACTGGATAGGCTGCCTTATCAGTGATGTCACTGGCTCCTAGTGAATGGATAGGCTGCATTCTCAGTGATGTCACTGGCTCCTAGTGAATGGATAGGCTGCATTCTCAGTGATGTCACTGGCTCCTAGTGACTGGATAGGCTGCACTCTCAGTGGTGTCACTGGCTCCTAGTGAATGGATAGGCTGCATTCTCAGTGATGTCACTGGCTCCTAGTGAATGGATAGGCTGCATTCTCAGTGATGTCACTGGCTCCTAGTGAATGGATAGGCTGTAATGTCAGTGATGTCACTGGTTCCTAGTGACTGGATAGGCTGCATTCTCAGTGATGTCACGGGCTCTTAGGTATGTCACTCATGTCTGATCTTACGTCCCCAGTGGTGGCAAAAACTGCCCCCGTCATTTTGACGGGCGTTTAACTAGTATAAACATAATAGAGAGAGAACAGCAGTATCCAGAATTATTACCACAATCTACACTGTGTTCATTTCAGAAGCTTTGGAAATAAATATATATATACAAAGATTGTTTAATAAGGGTCTGGCCACATAATCTGGCACAATAGAAAGAAATAGGGGTCTACTATAAATGAAGAATAACTAATAAAGTAGTGTGTGTGTGTGTGTGTGTGTGTGTGTGTGTGTGTGTGTGTGTGTCTTTCTACAGTAGGCCTGTAACAGTGTGTAATGCACACATGTATCTGCAGATGAGTTTTATTAGAGTATTTTTCCTCTAATGACTGCCAGGTAGCCTGGTGTCAAGAACATTACACAGTGAAAAGTGGCTCATTTCATTATTATGACTGATCAAGAGGGACAAGCTGTAAACTTCACCGATAACCTTTTCCTTGAGGTCTCCAGCCGTCACCCCCTCCACTAAAAACCCTGAGTAACAGCTATTACTAAACCTCACGGTATTTCAGAAAGGTTAATTGAATATAAACGTTATATATGGATATGTAAAGAGATGTTTTCCTAAAAGGAACTCGGCTAAACGTAAAATGATCCGGTTACGGTGAGATTAAATAATGATCCATCCCTGAAGCCGTGTAGATAAAATGTAACTGTATTCATCATGAATTTACACCATTGGTCGGGAGCCAATACTTCTGCGCTACAATCCAATGGCCGTCTGGCCGGCTTTATTGATGGCGTTTTTTCTGCCCGGTGACAGGCAATCTTTATATTGACTATGAAACCGGACCTAAGACTTCTTGGTTATTTGTAGACCTTGTCCATCTACTTCCTATACGTGAAATGTTAATTGCTCCATAGATAATATTTATCACTGGGATAAATGCTTCTGCATATTCCGCGCTGACATATAATGGAATGTCGTCTGTTAACAGAAAGTGGTGAAGAATTATACACAGAGGTCACAGCCAACATCATTATTTTCCTGAAATATTATGGTTCTGTGTATTGCTGCTATAGTTAGGAATGATATACTCGCGTCTTGTGTTATTTTATTCTTTATTTTTTATAAATAATGCCTTGGTTCAGGCTTCCAGGAAAAATATTGTTTATGATTTTACCATATCTGTAGCTATTGACTATAAATGGTTTACTTTCAGTAGATGGTCTAACGCTGAGTACACACTGGAGGTTTTTCTGTTGACTATCGTGCAGATCACGTGTTAAAGGGACTCTTACCAGTGTGTATTGTCCAGTGATCCAGAAGAGTTGTGTGAAACATCATATGATTATTTGACTGGACTTTTGGAACCATCTAATTTTCACGATCATCCATGTAGCTGTTCTCAGGGGCGGATTGGCCATAGGACTTGCAGGGAATTTTCCTGGTAGGCTGGTGACCTTTGATGGCCACCAGCAGGCCCTCTCTTTTGTTTCAAGGGGCCTGATCCAGACCTACGAACGGACCGCCGTCGCTAGGACGGCAGGCGTAAGATTGGCTGAAAAGCCGATCTGCGCATGCGCCGGGTAGATGTTGCCGTATTCAGAGATCCGTTTTTTCGGGCAGTTCCGTGCGTATCTTTAGGTACGTTTAAACTGCGCATGTGTAGTAACTTTTTTTATGTAGTTCACGTAGACTATACGCACGGAAGTGCCTCACAGATGGACCTGTGAATCGCATGGTGTCACATACGTCCGGATCTGCCACGTAAAAATACGCACGTAAGAATTTACATATAAATGGGCGGGGGGGGCATTTAAATGATGAAAGTGGGCGCGATTATAAATATACGCACGGACGGAGGACATATACGCATGGAACAGCACACAGAAAGTTACAGATGGTCTATGGAGACGTAAGTGTCCGAGAGCACGGATTAGCAAGGGGAGTGACTGGAGTTTTGGTGGGTTTTCCTTTCTCCGTCCGTGCGTATATTTGCGGCCCAATATTTGGCGGTGGTCACAAGGATGCTCTCTATTTGGTGGTGGTCACTAGGAAGCTCTCTGTATTTGGTAATGGTCACTAGGATACTCTCTGTATTAGGTGATGGTCACTAGGATGCTCTGTATTTGGTTGTGGTCACTCGGATGCTCTCTGTATTAGGTAATGGTCACTAGGATGCTCTCTGTATTGGGTTGTGGTCACTCGGATGGTCAGGCCGCAATGCAATTGAGTTCTGCTACTGCACATGCGCAGTAATTTTGGAACGTAATCTACGTTACTTCTTGCAAAGTAGATTGCGTACACAGTATTACAATAGTCTGATCGAAAACAGCCAATTCGGAAACACTGTATTTCAGTGCCGGATTGTTTGCTGTCCAAAATGAGCACATCAGATTGACAAGGCAACATGTTCCCACTTTCCAAGGCAAAATGAATGGGGATTGGGGTAGCCCCAGGTCATGCCCAGAGATTCTGTCAGGGATTTGATCAATTAAGATTAGTTTATTTAATAAACCCTCCTCCCCAGTCCCGGATCCTTTATAGACATTGGACCTGATTCAGAGTGTGAAAAGAGGAGAGGAAAGTTACACCTGGGCAAAACCATGGTGATTTCATCTGATGCAAACAGTATTAGAGATGAGAGGTGATGTTTCCAAGCCCAAGTATAAATAACAGTGTGATAGTAACGCTGGTCAGTATCTGTGTAATAATATAATAATAATATAATAGTATTAGAGATGAGAGGTGATAAATAACAGTGTAATAGATACGCTGGTCAGTATCTGAGTAATAATATAATAATAATAATAATATAATAGTATTAGAGATGACAGGTGATAAATAACAGTGTAATAATAACGCTGGTCAGTATCTGTGTAATAATAATAATAATAATATAAGCAATAAGCAAAAGCAAAGTATTCTCCCTGCATGCAAAGAATAACATT
>WWET01002356.1:200996-219082 GCA_011038615.1 Limnodynastes dumerilii
ACCATACCAACACCCCAAGGATTTGAGCGCTTATCTTTGCCCCCCCCCCCTCCCATTTACTACATTTGTATCTATAGAGACAATTTTGGGACTCTATTTGGCAAATAGCTGCTCATCCCTCACAAGCAACCAAATACCGAGCGCTGATCCTACCCTCTACCAGACTGTGTAACAAATTTACGCGCACGAAAATACGCTACGCGATTAAACATACGGCAAACGTAGTTCTGGATCTACCCCAATGTCGTGTAGAGTAAGTCGATATATTAAACCTGACAGCCATTTTATCGACCTCATAACTATCTGCATTCCATATCACACCCTGAGAAAACAGCAAGTGCGTCTGCTTCTCCCTAAAACTCAGCTTCCGCCTATTTTCCCAGCGTACGGATCGCATTGCAGTCACTTGTGAGCTCTGCGATTTCAATCTACAGCATTGCGTGTTCTCTGTGCGCATCAAATCAGACCTCAACAAGGCAGCCATTTTACATTTACAGGAGACGGAAACCTCAGGGTAAAGCCCTGGCTATCAGACATCAGTCTGAACAATTAGTGGGGCATAAATATCTCAGCCCGACCATTGCACATCCGTTACTTGGGAATGCGATCGCGTATAGTCTGTCCTATCATACTCCAGAGGTAATTATACACAGCGTGATAAATGAACAATATCCTGTAATAAATATATATATTTACCCACTGTATCCGGAAGTTAATATATTGCTTTATATAAATGGAAACCTTCGCTTGGCTGGTGAATGATGGATGTTCGTGTTATGCGATATATATTGTTGATGTATATATATATATAATGTACTGTCATCCGCATAAATATTACAGTCAGCACTGCAAAAAATAAACATCTACTATAAGTCATGTAACAAAAATGTATTATTTCTTATTATCCAGCATCCAGTCATGTACCACAAGGAGATTCTACACACTGACCATTGTCATTAATTGTAACTGTTGCCATAATCAAATAACCAATATAAGACATTTGTATCCTGCATGGGAGCATTTTACCCACAGCCGTCCTATATCTGAAGACTCAGAGCCTGATCCTTGCGTTAGGATGTAACACACCACTACATAGGGTGTACAAAATATATTTTTCACGTTTTTATTAAAAATGACATTATTTTTTTTCTATTTACAATCTGACAGAGGCATCACATTAATCCAAACCTCCATTTACAGTCACCATTACTCTGTACGACCTACCCTGCATTTGCACAATATATGTGGTCACCTAGATAGATTGGGCTTAGCTGTGGATGCCGTAATTACTTTGACTCCAAAGGCCCCGCTGTTTGCACCTTGAGATCACACGCAGCTGTCCCACTTTTTCAAGCATACATGCGGCATGTAGAATGTGCACTGAAAATTGTGCACATCCCTTGGATCAGCCAATCAGTGACTCCTGTGTGCTGTGCTCCTTAAGTGCTCTAGTGTTAAAGATTCATTTCCACGATTTATTTTAAAAGGAGGCAACCACTGGGGATGACGGCATCATTGTCAATAATCTGAAGTTGTCTGAAATCTCGTGGCTTATAGTTATTTAACACAATGGGGTAGATCCAGAACTACGTTTGCCGTACGTTTATTCGCGGAGCGTATTTTCGTGCACGTAAGTTCGCAGCACTCCCCTCGTCACACCCCTTGCACGGACGTATTTTGTCAAGATACGCTTCCCAAACCCTACCTTAACTTTTTCAAACGTAACCGCTGTCATACGCACGCGTACGTATGGGCTGAACGAATTTACGCAGCTAAGCGCGCCCATACTGTACACTTTAAATACCACCCCCCACCTACGTATTTCAGACGTATTTTGGACTCACGTAAATTTGGCACGCCCACACGTAAGTATTTACGTGACACATACGTGAATGGTCCATACGTTCACAATTACGCTACGTGAATGTGCGTATTTTCTATGGTGCGCATGCGCAGTGCGTTCTAAACTGCAATTTTACGTGTCCACCACGCGTAAATTCGCTTTGACGCGTAGTTCTGGATCAGGCCCAATATTCTTACCTTCCTCCTATCTGAGAAGAAAATAAGCTGTTCTGCCGGATATCTGGATATTGTCATTGTGATAGGCTCTGCAAATAGAAGCTGCTCACACAAAGTTACTGAACCACACTGCTGTTCTTTATTGCCACGCTGCTGTTCTTTATAATCACAGTGCTGTTCTTTATTGTCACACTGCTGTTCTTTATTGTCACACTGCTGTTCTTTATTATCACGCTGCTGTTCTTTATTGTCACGCTGCTGTTCTTTATTATTACGCTGCTGTTCTTTATTATTATTACGCTGCTGTTCTTTATTGTCATGCTGCTGTTCTTTATTGTCACGCTGCTGTTCTTGTCACGTTGCTGTTCTCTATTGTAACTCTGCTGTTCTTTATTGTCACACTGCTGTCAGGATGGGGTGTACAGCAATTGATGAAGTCCAGCATTCATACAAAAACAGCCAAATGTAGAGTCCCAGGTTCCTGCAGCTTACTATACACACAGTTCCCTCTCTAGTCACCGTCCACTAAGCTGGGGTTGGTTGTCCTGCCCATAGCACACACCAGTTACTTATGGTCTTCTCCCCAGCTCTAACTGATCACAGTAGACCCAAGTCTTCCAGCTGTGTGAAAGTGTGAGAATGATAAATCCTGTCTGGCACTACCCTCATTGTGAAAGAGAGAGAGAGAGAGAGAGAGAGAGAGAGACATCAGATGTGTTATAGTGCAGGATGATGATGATGGCAGAGACTGCAACGAGACCATTGGACGATCATTTAACCTTACAATAACTTCACTAAAGATATGGTGATTCCGGTTGCTAGTCATGCAGATGAAGGTAACTGGTACGTAGTTATTTAAGTAAAAAAGGCGTGCCATGTTGGTGGGGGGGGGATTTTAATGATCCGGGGAAGGGATCGCTGTGCATATTTTTCTTCTTAAGAAGCACGGTTACTTAAGAAAGTCCTGTAGAACTCCAAAGTGCCATTAGGCTCCTAAAATCGGAAGCAAGTTGTGGGGCTGGACGGGTGAGTTAGGTGCGGATGCGGCCACTCCTAACTCATTCTTACCTGTGAATACGGTCTGGTGTGGTGGAAGAAATGTTAAAGCATCCTAGAGGGAGCTTCAGCTCTAAGTCCAACTACTCTATAACAGCTCTGAATAAACGATATGTTACATTTTCTTTGTTCCATTGTGTGATTATTATGTGACATTATGCAATAAAAATACTGGATCCAGACATAAGTGCAAAGCCTGTACTCCTGCAGCCCTGCAGCTATGAACATATGGATTTTGCTATCCTGTGTTCTGCACGGGGGAGATCAGTGCACCCCCTCCCCTCTCCCTCATCTCCACCGTGCTGAAGGCAGTTAAAAGGACTGCACCTTCCCTATATCCTCCAACATGACCCCTTCCATTAAGCACATTATACTCTACTTCTGAGCTTCCAACTCTCACTCACCATGTTTGAAATTAATTATTTGCTTTAACAAAGGTGGTTACCATAGCAACTGACAGTTGGAAGCTCAGGAGCAGAGTATTTTGTACCTGATGGAATGGGTCATGTTGTAGGGTCTACTACTCTAAATATTTTGCATGGAAACCCTTCCAAGTGGAATACTGGGTTGTATGTAAGGGCTTAGTGAAACCCTTATTGTACTATTTGAACACCTATACTCACCAGCTGTGTGTTTCTCGTATGCATGGTGAATGGGCAGAGCCATAACTAAAAATTTTAGCGCCGGGGGCAAAAAGTAGAAACATCGCCCCCAAACCTTGAATTAGTAACCAGTTTAAGCTTCAAAATGACCTTACTGGTGGCATTCTTTGGCTTTGCACCCTGGGTGACTGCCCCTAGTTGTCACCCTGTGAATGGGCCAGACCCCGTCCAGAGACTGGATTCCGCTCAGCAACGGCGGTTACGTTCCGCTGCAGAATTATTGGTACTGCGCTCACGTACGTAAGTTAGGGTGGCCGACTTTCAATAGCGGATCTCCCGGAGGGAAGCCATAGATGCATCAGGGTTGCCAATTCTCCCAGAATATCCTGGAGACTCACGAAATTTGGCCAGTTCTCCCGGTATCCCGGGAGAGCCGGCAAATCTCCCGCAAGTCCTTACCCCCTAATAAACTCTATTGTAATCCCTAGAGTTACTAGGGATGGGCGGGACTTGATGATGAAATCAAGCCCCACCCATTCCCTAGGACAGCCTTAAAAAGTCGGCAACCCTGAGATGTGTGCAGGGGACGGGGCATAATTATGTGTTTTAAGCAAATTGTGTCGTTAAGCCCCACCCCTGAATATTAATCACCACCTTTTAGGCTCCCTTGGGATAGGGGCGGGGTAGATTGCGTCATCAAGTTCCTCCCTGTCCCTGGCAAAACTAGGATACTTGTGTTGCCAGGCAGGGCAGGGGGGAAGGACTTGAGGCCGTGGTTTGCATGAAACCATGAGCCTGAAGACCCTTGCGGAAGATTTGCAGGCTCTGCCAGGATACAGGGAGAACTGCCCGAATTTCGGGAGTCTCCCGGACACTCCGGGAGAGTCAGCACCCTGACATAAATCAGCTGCTTTGTTTAATTCTGAATCCGTCCCTAATGGTCACGTCTGAATCGCTTGTAAAACACCCATTTCTTGCACCTGGTTTTTATAACATCTTGTTGCGTTTCAGTCGGGATCGGGCCCATAATCTGTAAACAATATGTAAAAAAGTTTGTGCCACACACAACAGAAGCAATCATCTCAGGACCACTCATTGTTACAGGCAATAAAGCATGAAAGCACCTTTGCTCCATAAACACAGTGACAGTCAGCGGATAGTAGGCATTTAATGTGAATAGAATGACGGATTTCAACAAATGCGCGGTCTGGCGGCTTTACAAGATCTCAGAACTGTCACTTACTTGCAAGAAAGTGGATTCGCTCCAACTGCCTGAAACTGGAAATCCCCGAGAGATGTCTACATGTCATTAATCACTTATCCTTCCTAGGTAAAGTGCCATTTAATCAAATCATAGTGCATTAAATCAAGGATTTGCAGAGAAACACTGTGTCGGATGGACGAAGGAATCCGCAAGACACAGGCGGCAGCTGAACTGGAGACCAAACGGTGGCTTGACCAATGCAATTTGTATCGTCATTGTGTTGTTTAGTGGTGTATTATATCTATACTGGCAACTGTTCTAATTCTAATTTACTAAAACCCCCTTCACATCGCACCGAACACCTGGGTTATTGCTGGGGCAAAAGTAACCAAATTATACAGTGGAGCTACTCACACTACTGGCAGGACAGACCCGGGTACCTGAATTTCCTGGGTCAACCCTGCAGTGTGAACAGGGTCATCGGATACTGGGATGCTCTGCTGACATGGCAATATCCTGGATTCACGGACCAGGCATTGTATCATAGCTTTCACACAAAATCAGATGAACACCGAACTATGTCTATATAGAGAGTAATAGAATTGTATTATGATCATGTCCAGTGGTCGGGTCATGTTGGGATGTAGTGTCCTATGTCTGTATAGAGTGTAATAGAATTGCATTATGATCATGTCCAGTGGTCGGGTCATATTGGGGTGTAGTATCCTATGTCTGTATAGAGTGTAATAGAATTGCATTATGATCATGTCCAGTGGTCGGGTCATATTGGGGTGTAGTATCCTATGTCTGTATAGAGTGTAATAGAATTGCATTATGATCATGTCCAGTGGTCGGGTCATATTGGGGTGTAGTATCCTATGTCTGTATAGAGTGTAATAGAATTGCATTATGATCATGTCCAGTGGTCAGGTCATGTTGGGGTGTAGTGTCCTATGTCTGTATAGAGTGTAATAGAATTTTATTATGATCATGTCCAGTGGTCAGGTCATGTTGGGGTGTAGTGTCCTATGTCTGTATAGTGTAATAGAATTGTATTATGAGCATGTCCAGTGGTCGGGTCATGTTGGGGTGTAGTGTCCTATGTCTGTATAGTGTAATAGAATTGTATTATGAGCATGTCCAGTGGTCAGGTCATGTTGGGGTGTAGTGTCCTATGTCTGTATAGAGTGTAATAGAATTGTATTATGATCATGTCCGGTGGTCGGGCCATGTTGGGGTGTAGTGTCCTATGTCTGTATGTGTAGTGATGTCACGATTTAGCATGTGGATCTCTGATTGTAGGTAATTTGCGTCCTGATGTGTCATATGTAGTGTCAGGCCCATTGTGTGTATAGCACGTGGGTCGAGACGCTTGTCTCCTGTGATGAGTGCTGTCACTGAGGCCTGGGCTTGCTTTGTGATTACATGAGTTACCTGTGAGTTTGTGGTGTGTGAATCGGCTCAGCAGGCGCTGTGGTTACAGCAGGTTATAGTAGGTGTTACTTTGGGTAGATTTCTTGGTCTGTTTCCACTGTGGTTTGTGGGGGTAAAAGGTGTGAATGGTAATGACCCTTTTTTATCTCTTATAAGAAACAAAATATTTTATTGTAATAATGAATGTGATGAGAATGTCGCTTTCACAATAGATTAGTGTTCTTTTGGGGATATTACTGCTTAGACCCTCACAATGGCTGCCTCAGAGACATGACAGGTGTACCGTGTGATAAGAGATATGATGGATATTACCTATTATACCGTTCTGCACATCCGTTACTGTAAACAAAGAGAAAGATCTTTAATGGGACTTGTTATGAAATATTAGTTCTCACGGTGGGTGCATAGCGATCGCAGACCTGTAAAACCACTTGTAAGCAGCCGTCTTTTCACTTTTAGAATAGTGTTGAATTTTCTGCAAACTTTGCAAGAAGGAATTTCCTTTGTCGTCTCCTGAGCGTTTCTTGCCGTCCAGCGGGGTGTCCGTGTTATACAGTAACTATGGGACTATATGGGAGCATGACATTGGCAGGGCTCAGGCTTATAGCAAATTGCGCAGCGCAGGGTAACGTACGGAAATTGCTCACCCCTGAAAGCAGGTCTCTAGCGTACAATGTCTGCACGTGAAAGCCATGTAACTGTACAATGCGTAATCCCGGAGAGGGGCCCGACCGCGAGCATCAAGCAGCTGGGCTCCAATGCGTGCACAGCACCACCTGACAGACAAATCAGGTACGCCGGCTGGCTCTATTCACTCAGGATATGGCGCTTACGTCTTTCTCCGGAGGTGAATATAGCGCTCACCTGTTTGCTACACAGCGGTGGCAGTCATTTTGTTTATCCTACCTCCACCCCGGGGGCCAAACCCGTCACACTGTGATGTCGCCAGCTCCATGCGTGCTGATTGGGAGTTTGATAAACCATCTGAGTGAGAGCGACGCAAAGGTTATCCTGAGATGTCTACAATCTCCCCGCAACACAACACACAACAGTCATGAATAAACAGCAAGGAAGCCTCTGTTCAGAGCCGGAGGAAGGCCCACATGTCTGCCCATGTCTGCCCATGTCTGCCCGCCAGCTGCGCGTCCTGACAGGAAGTAAAACACAACAGTCATGAATAAACAGCAAGCAAACGTCTATAGACGCAGTTGCGCTGAGTTCTTTATTGTCTATAGACGCTGTTGCGCTGAGTCCTTTATTGTCTATAGACGCTGTTGCGCTGAGTCCTTTATAGTCTGTAGACGCTGTTGCGCTGCGTCCTTTATTGTCTATAGACGCTGTTGCGCTGAGTCCTTTATAGTCTATAGACGCTGTTGCGCTGCGGCCTTTATTGTCTATAGACGCTGTTGCGCTGAGTCCTTTATAGTCTATAGACGCTGTTGCGCTGCGGCCTTTATTGTCTATAGACGCTGTTGCGCTGAGTCCTTTATAGTCTATAGACGCTGTTGCGCTGCGGCCTTTATTGTCTATAGACGCTGTTGCGCTGAGTCCTTTATAGTCTATAGACGCTGTTGCGCTGAGTCCTTTATTGTCTATAGACGCTGTTGCGCTGAGTCCTTTATAGTCTGTAGACGCTGTTGCGCTGCGTCCTTTATTGTCTATAGACGCTGTTGCGCTGAGTCCTTTATAGTCTATAGACGCTGTTGCGCTGCGGCCTTTATTGTCTATAGACGCTGTTGCGCTGAGTCCTTTATAGTCTATAGACGCTGTTGCGCTGCGGCCTTTATTGTCTATAGACGCTGTTGCGCTGAGTCCTTTATAGTCTATAGACGCTGTTGCGCTGCGGCCTTTATTGTCTATAGACGCTGTTGCGCTGAGTCCTTTATAGTCTATAGACGCTGTTGCGCTGAGTCCTTTATTGTCTATAGACGCTGTTGCGCTGAGTCCTTTATAGTCTGTAGACGCTGTTGCGCTGCGTCCTTTATTGTCTATAGACGCTGTTGCGCTGAGTCCTTTATAGTCTATAGACGCTGTTGCGCTGCGGCCTTTATTGTCTATAGACGCTGTTGCGCTGAGTCCTTTATAGTCTATAGACGCTGTTGCGCTGCGGCCTTTATTGTCTATAGACGCTGTTGCGCTGAGTCCTTTATAGTCTATAGACGCTGTTGCGCTGCGGCCTTTATTGTCTATAGACGCTGTTGCGCTGAGTCCTTTATAGTCTATAGACGCTGTTGCGCTGAGTCCTTTATTGTCTATAGACGCTGTTGCGCTGAGTCCTTTATAGTCTGTAGACGCTGTTGCGCTGCGTCCTTTATTGTCTATAGACGCTGTTGCGCTGAGTCCTTTATAGTCTATAGACGCTGTTGCGCTGCGGCCTTTATTGTCTATAGACGCTGTTGCGCTGAGTCCTTTATAGTCTATAGACGCTGTTGCGCTGCGGCCTTTATTGTCTATAGACGCTGTTGCGCTGAGTCCTTTATAGTCTATAGACGCTGTTGCGCTGCGGCCTTTATTGTCTATAGACGCTGTTGCGCTGAGTCCTTTATAGTCTATAGACGCTGTTGCGCTGAGTCCTTTATTGTCTATAGACGCTGTTGCGCTGAGTCCTTTATAGTCTGTAGACGCTGTTGCGCTGCGTCCTTTATTGTCTATAGACGCTGTTGCGCTGAGTCCTTTATAGTCTATAGACGCTGTTGCGCTGCGGCCTTTATTGTCTATAGACGCTGTTGCGCTGAGTCCTTTATAGTCTATAGACGCTGTTGCGCTGCGGCCTTTATTGTCTATAGACGCTGTTGCGCTGAGTCCTTTATAGTCTATAGACGCTGTTGCGCTGCGGCCTTTATTGTCTATAGACGCTGTTGCGCTGAGTCCTTTATAGTCTATAGACGCTGTTGCGCTGAGTCCTTTATTGTCTATAGACGCTGTTGCGCTGAGTCCTTTATAGTCTGTAGACGCTGTTGCGCTGCGTCCTTTATTGTCTATAGACGCTGTTGCGCTGAGTCCTTTATAGTCTATAGACGCTGTTGCGCTGCGGCCTTTATTGTCTATAGACGCTGTTGCGCTGAGTCCTTTATAGTCTATAGACGCTGTTGCGCTGCGGCCTTTATTGTCTATAGACGCTGTTGCGCTGAGTCCTTTATAGTCTATAGACGCTGTTGCGCTGCGGCCTTTATTGTCTATAGACGCTGTTGCGCTGAGTCCTTTATAGTCTATAGACGCTGTTGCGCTGAGTCCTTTATTGTCTATAGACGCTGTTGCGCTGAGTCCTTTATAGTCTGTAGACGCTGTTGCGCTGCGTCCTTTATTGTCTATAGACGCTGTTGCGCTGAGTCCTTTATAGTCTATAGACGCTGTTGCGCTGCGGCCTTTATTGTCTATAGACGCTGTTGCGCTGAGTCCTTTATAGTCTATAGACGCTGTTGCGCTGCGGCCTTTATTGTCTATAGACGCTGTTGCGCTGAGTCCTTTATAGTCTATAGACGCTGTTGCGCTGCGGCCTTTATTGTCTATAGACGCTGTTGCGCTGAGTCCTTTATAGTCTATAGACGCTGTTGCGCTGAGTCCTTTATTGTCTATAGACGCTGTTGCGCTGAGTCCTTTATAGTCTGTAGACGCTGTTGCGCTGCGTCCTTTATTGTCTATAGACGCTGTTGCGCTGAGTCCTTTATAGTCTATAGACGCTGTTGCGCTGCGGCCTTTATTGTCTATAGACGCTGTTGCGCTGAGTCCTTTATAGTCTATAGACGCTGTTGCGCTGCGGCCTTTATTGTCTATAGACGCTGTTGCGCTGAGTCCTTTATAGTCTATAGACGCTGTTGCGCTGCGGCCTTTATTGTCTATAGACGCTGTTGCGCTGAGTCCTTTATAGTCTATAGACGCTGTTGCGCTGAGTCCTTTATTGTCTATAGACGCTGTTGCGCTGAGTCCTTTATAGTCTGTAGACGCTGTTGCGCTGCGTCCTTTATTGTCTATAGACGCTGTTGCGCTGAGTCCTTTATAGTCTATAGACGCTGTTGCGCTGCGGCCTTTATTGTCTATAGACGCTGTTGCGCTGAGTCCTTTATAGTCTATAGACGCTGTTGCGCTGCGGCCTTTATTGTCTATAGACGCTGTTGCGCTGAGTCCTTTATAGTCTATAGACGCTGTTGCGCTGCGGCCTTTATTGTCTATAGACGCTGTTGCGCTGAGTCCTTTATAGTCTATAGACGCTGTTGCGCTGAGTCCTTTATTGTCTATAGACGCTGTTGCGCTGAGTCCTTTATAGTCTGTAGACGCTGTTGCGCTGCGTCCTTTATTGTCTATAGACGCTGTTGCGCTGAGTCCTTTATAGTCTATAGACGCTGTTGCGCTGCGGCCTTTATTGTCTATAGACGCTGTTGCGCTGAGTCCTTTATAGTCTATAGACGCTGTTGCGCTGCGGCCTTTATTGTCTATAGACGCTGTTGCGCTGAGTCCTTTATAGTCTATAGACGCTGTTGCGCTGCGGCCTTTATTGTCTATAGACGCTGTTGCGCTGAGTCCTTTATAGTCTATAGACGCTGTTGCGCTGAGTCCTTTATTGTCTATAGACGCTGTTGCGCTGAGTCCTTTATAGTCTGTAGACGCTGTTGCGCTGCGTCCTTTATTGTCTATAGACGCTGTTGCGCTGAGTCCTTTATAGTCTATAGACGCTGTTGCGCTGCGGCCTTTATTGTCTATAGACGCTGTTGCGCTGAGTCCTTTATAGTCTATAGACGCTGTTGCGCTGCGGCCTTTATTGTCTATAGACGCTGTTGCGCTGAGTCCTTTATAGTCTATAGACGCTGTTGCGCTGCGGCCTTTATTGTCTATAGACGCTGTTGCGCTGAGTCCTTTATAGTCTATAGACGCTGTTGCGCTGAGTCCTTTATTGTCTATAGACGCTGTTGCGCTGAGTCCTTTATAGTCTGTAGACGCTGTTGCGCTGCGTCCTTTATTGTCTATAGACGCTGTTGCGCTGAGTCCTTTATAGTCTATAGACGCTGTTGCGCTGCGGCCTTTATTGTCTATAGACGCTGTTGCGCTGAGTCCTTTATAGTCTATAGACGCTGTTGCGCTGCGGCCTTTATTGTCTATAGACGCTGTTGCGCTGAGTCCTTTATAGTCTATAGACGCTGTTGCGCTGCGGCCTTTATTGTCTATAGACGCTGTTGCGCTGAGTCCTTTATAGTCTATAGACGCTGTTGCGCTGAGTCCTTTATTGTCTATAGACGCTGTTGCGCTGAGTCCTTTATAGTCTGTAGACGCTGTTGCGCTGCGTCCTTTATTGTCTATAGACGCTGTTGCGCTGAGTCCTTTATAGTCTATAGACGCTGTTGCGCTGCGGCCTTTATTGTCTATAGACGCTGTTGCGCTGAGTCCTTTATAGTCTATAGACGCTGTTGCGCTGCGGCCTTTATTGTCTATAGACGCTGTTGCGCTGAGTCCTTTATAGTCTATAGACGCTGTTGCGCTGCGGCCTTTATTGTCTATAGACGCTGTTGCGCTGAGTCCTTTATAGTCTATAGACGCTGTTGCGCTAGGTGTGTTGGAATGTTTTTAAGAATAATAAATAATTAATAAACAGTAAAGAATAAAAATTACTAAGAAAAATTATAATATATATATATAAACATGAAAAATAATAAAAAATAAAAAATGAAAAAAAAGAAAAGGAAAAAAAAAATATAAATAATAAATAAATAAATAAATAAAAATATTATAAATAAACAAATACAAAATCCTAATGCCAAGGAGCAGAAACCCACATAGAGGCAAATAAGCATGGTAAATCTATAAATATAAATATATCAATAAAAATTGAAAAAAGTATATCATTTTCAATAATCAATGTACATAATGCCCATATGCAACCATATAAATATATACTCCCAAAGTTCTGAGGAAAAATTGATACTCCAAAAAGTTCTGAGGAAAAAAAATTTTTTCTTTTCAATACCAAAATAGATGGTAATACAAAAAACCTGAAAATCTATGTCACATCATATATATTTCTAAAACCATATCAATGGTCCGACATATTTAACTTTAATAAAACAAAAAACAGTGTATATATAACATTTCAATACACCATTTCAATATACAGGTGCAACCACATATGTATAAAAATATATTTATTTCCAGGAGGCAACTTCACATAAATAGGGTATATGTAAATATCCCATTTTGTTGGTTATTTAGAACTTTCCTGTAATTACTAGCCATTTAGAGGACAATAAGCAGGACAGATTGATACAATGTAATACAATACCAATATTTCCCAATTTTAAGTAAAACAGTTTAATTCTATGCAGTCGTTGAGTGGATACATGGTGTTCAATCTAAATATCCAGTAGGCCTCCCTCTTGCACAGTTTAGAAAACCTGTCACCCTCTCTTTGACTAGGAGGGATCCATTCTATACCCTTAATTTTCAATACTCCCACTTCTCCCTTATGATGTTGGTTGACATGCTTTGAAAGAGAATGTAAATGATTATTTTTTGTAATGTTTCTTTTATGTTCATAGAACCTCGTGGATAGAGCTCTAGTGGTGCGTCCCACGTACTGGGCACCGCATTTACATGTAATTTGATAAATCACATAAGATGTTTTACAATTAATAAAATTCTTAATTGGAAAATTCTCAGTGCCCTCTATCGACGTAAAATTCTTACTTCTGTTATCACAAAAATTGCACATTGAACATCTGTTTTGACCACAACAGAAAAAACCATTAGGTTTAGATGGAAGCCAGGATAAATTTTCCCTCTTTTTTCTCTTTTTTATTGCTGCCATTATTAAAATGGCTATGAACCAGAAAGTCCTTAATATTTTTTGCTTTTTTAAAAACAATTGTTGGGGACCTTCCTGGCGCCTAGACGTGTTCTAGTCGAGCTCCGTCCACAAGGCGAATTAATACCCCATAAACCCTGATAAATTGAGGCATCTACAACCCAACTTCTTCCAGCGGCTCCCCAGAACCGTGGAACCTGCTCTCAATTTCGTCGGTGGATCTGGGGAAAAACACCCCCGGAGCCTCTGACAGTCGCGGCCTAGTTGCGCACCGCGTCCTACATTCGGCATCCCCTGGCCCCGCATCGGCTATACCCCGGACCTGACCGTATGTCCCGGTGGGCTGCTGGACACCTGATACGGGGACACACAGGGAGGTAATAATCGGGCTTTCATTCTGCCCTGCTCGAGCCCGCTACCACAACAGCCAAGCCCGGCGCCACTGTGGCCTAGTGACGCTGTGCCCCATTTCAGTCCTTGTCGTCCACTCCTTCCTCCGGTAGCACGGACATTGGTCTTTTGGAAGTCCCGCCGCGCACCCCTTCAGACCGCAAAAAAGCACTCACCTCCCCTCCAGGGCTCGCCACAAAGCTGTCGCCCAGCCGCTGCTGCTCTGAACACCAGGCGCCTTGTGCGGGGAGAACGCTGAAGCCGCCATCTTTGGACCCCTCGCCTCCCTCTCTTCCAGTAAGTCCCTGCTCTCCATGCATGCTGGCTCTACCTATGCAAGGACATCATAGTGGAGCCCAAAGTCTCTCCTCCTGACACAAGCTTGGGCACAAGACTGTCATCTCCCCCAGATTTGACTGGCACCCTAGAACTCCACTAGTCCCTCAGGGAGAGGTGCGGACAAGAGAAGTCAGGGGTTAATATAATCATCCTTGCAACACTAACAGAGCCCCATATCAAGAAGTAACACACTGGTTCAGAAGTTCTCTTGCTGGTCAGGCTGCAATCTTTAAGGATAACTCCTTCTCAGTTTATCTCCACTACCTCAAGAGAAGCTAACCAGCTTTCCAAGGTGTCATATTACCTGCACCTCCCAACTATACCAAACTCTCTCATAGTTGCCCATTGCAGGCATGCCAAATTGATACTAGTGAATATTTGCAGATGCCACCCAGTCACAGCATCTGAGCTCCTACAATGAACACTTAATTACAGCAATGTGATCAGCACAATTATACTGTGACCCCCCTTCAAGCCTCCGTGACTGCCCTGGGTGTGTATAAATTATACCTATTCTCTCTGACATAGCTCATGGACCAATATCTTCATAAACTACGCTCTCAGACGCCGAAATCTACCTCAATGGTTCGTACTTACGGCACATCTAGCCATTACTCTAGTGACTCTGATTATCCTTCATTGCAATCGTCGCAACATAAAAGGAAAGCATCACATCCTACAGCGGCCAGTAAAATGAAACCTGCTGACATTGTGGCCATACTAGGCCCGCTCCTTGATGAGAAACTGGCGGGGATTAAGGAATCCTTAGACACTGTTCTCAACTAGACCAACCAACACACGCAGCGGATCGAATCTGTCGAACAAACAGTGTCAGACCTAACAGATGACCTCAACAGCGCCAAACAAACTATCAGCGAGCAATCTACTCTCATCTCCACATTGGCTGATAAAATCGACGACCTTGAGAATAGAGGTCGTCGTAACAACTTGAGAGTAATCGGAATTCCGGAATCAGTCAAAGGTCCGGAGTTACTGCACTTATTATCTACCTGGCTCCCGGAACAGGTTGCGCTGGATCTCAAAGGCGTACCCCTGCTGATTGAAAGGGCACACAGGTTAGGTTCAGACACCAAAGGAGGCTCTTTGCGCCCCAGACCTGTAATTGTGAGAATTCTCAACTATGCTGACAAAGCAAAACTTCTGGACCACTACAATCGCACCAAAACTGTCAGTTACAATGAAACAAACTTCTTATCTTTCAGGACTTTTCTAGTACAGTTGCAGCCAAATGCAGGGAATATAACCCAGTCTGCAAACACCTCATAGAGCACAACATTCAATTCTCACTACTATATCCAGCCAGATTGAGGGTCTTGGAGAATGGCAAATCCGTTTTCTTTGAGTCTGCAGAAGAAGCCAAAAACCACTTTCAGATCACCCAGTCACAAACTGCATCCTATTCACCTCAGGTCATGGGGATTTTCTCTTCTAAAAGCACGAGTTCCCTCGTTAACACTCCAATATAGGGGGTAGTCACAGTTGCTGTTATTCGTAGTCACTACTAGTTTAGACGAGGGATGACCCCCAGAGGCATCCACTACTTTGTTGCTATTGTTTCAGTTTTAGTTTTAATTGCCAATATGCAGTCCTGCCTGCCACAGTGGATCCATTCGTTGCGTAGACTGCCTTCTTCGGCCAGCCGGGGACGAAGAGGCACCTATCTTAATCTCAATCAAGCTCGCTCAACCTCAGTTAAAGAAGGCATTGGATAACACACTTAACAACAATAACCTAGATCAAGTAGATAACGACGGGTACACCATGCGCAATTTCTTCATTGTTTCTTGGAATGTGGAAGGACTTAACCATCCAGTAAAGCGGAAGAAGATCACGATGCACCTTAAAAAGCTACGGCCTCACATCGCCTTCTTGCAGGAGACTCATTGGACTGCTTCTAATCCCAGTCTCCTGAAGGACTCTTGGATTTCTGAATGTCTCTCTGCCTCTTACACTGTTAAAAAACGGGGGGTATCAATTTTATTTTATTTATCCTTAAACTATTGTATTAACAAACAGCTGAGTGATCCTGAAGGCCGCTACCTTATATTCGCTGTAACTATAGATAACATTGAATATGTGTTAGTTAATATTTACGCACCTAACCACACTCATTCTTTATTCTTTTCTGATATTCTACAGGTGATAGCTGGATGGGGCTGCCCAAACCTTATCATAGGAGGAGACTGTAATATGGTCAGCGATCCATCCATGGACCGGTCGGGGGTAAGTACTACGCACATCTACACGCACAACATCATTAATAACTTCACAGCTCAATTAGGCCTAGTCGATCCGTGGCGTCTACTCCACCCTCTTCATAGAGAGTACACCTTCTACTCACACCCACACAACACACACTCCCGCATAGATTACTTCCTCATCCCCCAACAACTATTTCCAAGAATTGAATCTACTACTATTAAGGACGTCGTTGTCTCGGACCACGCCCCCATATCTCTTATAATCAAATTGAGCACCCCTTTACATTTCTCCAGGAATTGGAGATTCCCTAGTTACTTAGCCCAATCTGAACTCTTTCGCCAGCACTTGAGGCAGACCTGGCACAACTTTGTGGACGATAATGTTGAGCATATAGATCATTATACTCTTTTCTGGGAAACCTCCAAGGCGGTAACAAGGGGACATATAATTTCATATCTCCACACTAAAAATAAGGAATTCAATGACCGTGCGGCTGAACTAAGTGGGGCCCTAACTGCAGCCTACAGAAACTTCAAACACAACGCCACACCAGGTAATAAAGATGCTTACCTTGATCTCAAACAGATTTATGACAACTTAATTGCAGAAAAAGCCCAAACCCACGTAAATTATCAAAAAAACAAATATCATAGATGGAGCAACAAGCCCGGGCGGCTAATGGCGAACTTGGTCAAGGGCCCCAGACACAAAACATGGATCCCCCTCATACATCACAACTCCGCTAGACTAACGGACCCCAGCCAAATCTGCAATGCCTTTAAGCACTTTTATGACCAGCTATACACTGCGGACACGGATAACAAAGACATAGGCATTGCATTCCTACAAAACTCAAACCTCCCTAAACTCTCTCTCGAAGAGAGGACAGCCTTAGATCAGCCACTCACAGAGGCGGAGGTGTTGAAAGCTATCAAATCCCTCCCGTCTGGAAAAGCACCTGGTCCAGATGGCCTTAGTGCGGAATATTATAAAATCCTGCAAGAAGATATCGCCCCCCACATTAACGGCCCTCTACAACCACATACTATCAACTAGTAATACCCCCTCCAGATTTAATGAGGCACGGATAATAGTCTTACCCAAACCTGACAAAGACCACACATAATTAGGCTCATACAGACCCATATCCCTTCTAAACCAGGACTTTACGCTCCTCACTAAAATCATGGCCATTAGGCTGCAAGAATTCATGCCAAAACTCATTTCCCTGACCCAACTAGGATTTGTCAAACACAGACACACGGTAAAAATCACAAGAACGGCGATAGCGGCCATAACAAATGCCCATGCAAACAAAATGAAAGATAGTATTGTAATTAATTTAGATGCTGAAAAGGCATTTGATAAAATCGCGTGGCCCCATCTGACAAGACTTTTGAAATTTCAACATTTTGGTCCCGTAATCCGTAACTTAGTACACACAATTTATCACCAGCCCACAGCTCATGTTACGGTTAACAATATAAACTCGCCTAACTTCACGCTACACAGGGGAACTAGACAGGGATGCCCGCTTTCCCCCCAACTTTTTAATCTTGCCCTTGACCCACTCATCCGCCGCCTAACCCTTCTCCCAGAATTTCATGGCATCCCAGTGGACACAAAGGAAGTCAAAACCATTGCCTTTGCTGATGACGTCCTTCTTTTCACATCCAATCCCAAACAGTCGGTGCCAGCCATAACAGCCACCATCTCTGCCTTTTCAACATTTGCTGGCTATACCATTAATTACGGAAAGTCAGAAGCCATGCCGATTTTTGAACAGGCAAAGTTGGGTTGGCGAGGCTCATTTCCATTTCATTGGACTCAGGGCAGCATCAAATTCTTAGGTATTACTCTCCCTGCCTACCCTCCAGCTCTGTATGCCACTAATATAACGCCGGTAATAAATCTAATCAAAACTGAACTGGGCCTTTGGCACAATCTGCGCCTTAACTTCCTGGGCAGATGTCATTTGTTTAAAATGGCCAGCTTCCCTAAACTCCTGTACATTCTCCAAATGACACCT
>WWET01002356.1:239845-256101 GCA_011038615.1 Limnodynastes dumerilii
AACGGGATGTAAATATATGGATATAAATAATCATTATTTGAAATATGTTCACACCATTTTAAATATTGTGTCAAACTAATATTGATTTGTTTCACATACCTATTTAGATATTTAAAAAACATACACAAACTATTACCCATTCTTGTTTTCCTTGCTTCTGTTATGTCAGTTAGTCATGGCTGTCCTTGGATCAGGAAATCAAGCTTTGGATAAGAGCTTTATCATGTATAGGAAAAAGTGCTGGATGAGCAATTGCAACAGCAAATGAAATGCAAATGAGATGGCTCCTGGTTAAAAATATATTTATTAATAACACAATAAAAATAACAATAAAATACAATATGAATAGGTCCCGGGACATATACAACACTATCTACCTAATCAATGGAAACACATGTAGATGGTATGTTCATGTACTGGACTATACCGATTGAGAAAGTGTAAATAGAATATAGTGTCTTTGTTAAATGGCTGGTCCAATAGATAGTAAAGTCAACAGCACTTTGACATATTGTTGAAGAGCAATGTCACTAAATAGACGTTGTGTATAGCCGATATGTGATGCAGCAAGCTCTTATGAGACTCTGTACCAATAACACAAGTTCAGCCACAGTGATGACAAGCACCTCAGCACCTCAGAAAACAAGATATTCTGTCCGGACTAGGATAACTTGTAATAGTGTCTGTGGAACAGTTATGCAGAATACAGGTTTGTCTTACCAAGAAAAGCTGATTGTATAGGCTGAATACACAAATGGGTAATTGAATCAAACCTTATCCGTCGATGTATTAGCAAGCGTGCAGCTTGGTAGGGAGATATAGCCGCATCAGCTGTCTCGCGGCAATAGAATTCCCTCGGTCCATGTTTGATGATTAGTAACACAGGTTTACTTCAGGAGATCTTAAACCTTTCGTGGTGGGTATCGGTGGGTATTACCTCCACATATTTAGGATGGATTTATGGATTAATATTTTATGGAGATTGACCCTGCAGATATTACTATTCTGAAGGATGTGTTTCAGTACAACAACTGAAAAACATTATTCCTATTTGTTATGTCCAGAATAAAAATTTTGCGGGAAAAATTGCAATAAACGCACATGTACATTTGAGTCGGGCAATGCGGTGGCTCAGTGAATAGCACCAGGTTTGGGTTGGATTCCTGAACTAGTCCTTATTTGTGTGGAGTTTGTATGTTCTCCCCGGGTCTGCGTGAGTTTACTACGGAAGCTCCAGTTTCCTGCCATATGTGATAAAAATACTGCTAGGTTAATTGACTGCTGACTAAATGAACCCTAGTGTGTGTGTGTGTGTGTGTGTGTATGTGTATATGTGTATATATATATAAGGAACCTTAGTATTTAGCTCCAATACTAAGCAGGGCCTGATTTAAATGTATAATGTTCTCTGTAAAGCGCTGCAGACAATTTGTTGCGCTCTATAAATAAGCATTGATAATACTTGGTAATAAACTAAAACAGGGGGGAATAAGAGCAAATCAACAGCAAATTAAGCACTTAGGACTTGATCCAGAGATGAACATGATGAACGATTACATAACGTACCATAGTGGGATTTGGTTAGGGTCACATCCCAAATGGATATTAGACTGGATTAAGACCTATGCCTAGCGCAAGAGCAGGAGTCATTCTTGCAGAACCCACATTAAGATTTCCACACAATCCCCACATAAAATGGAGACAGTGTAAAAGTCAGGATTGTGTAGAAGGGCTGAAACAGCCCTTAATATGTTAGTTACATAGCTCCCCCTTTCAACAAAGAAGAAGTGCTTCTGCTTTGTGGCAAATCCACCAATCCCCGCCAACAGAAAAGTTACCAGGATGGTATTCTCATTCCAGAGGATCTAGATCTGCCCTGATAATGCAGTGCTAGCACTACTTACCAAAAATATCTTAACAATCAGAAAACGCCCCCTTGTAGAAAGTCTGGATCCAGTCCATCATCTGTAAAGTCTCAGATTGAATTACATTGTCACAGATTCAAAGGCCTCCACCAGTGATGGCGAACCTATGACACGCGAGTCAAAGGTGACACGTCAAGACATTTTGACTGACACGCAGATGTCAGTGGCGGTCAGCGGCGGGGTAAGGGGTGGGGAGAGGCGGTATCAGCTGCAGGGGATATGGCTGATACCGCCTCTCTCCCCTGCAGCACCTGATTGGATCAATATGATCCAATCAGATGCTGCAGCTTAGGACACAGTGAGTGACGTTGCGTAACCTAGGTCACGCAGCGTCAGAGCGGGAGGAAGAGAGAGGCGCCGCAGAGGAGAGCAGAAAGCAGAAGTAAGTTTATTTTAAACTTAAATTATTAATAAAGGCTGGTCACTAATAAAGGGGGCCAAAGGGCTGGGCAAAAAAGGGGACAATAAGTCTGAGCACAAAAGGGGCAAAAAGGCTAGGAACTAATAAATGGGGCAAAAAGTGCCAAAGGCTGGGCACAAAAGGGCAAAAAGGCTGGGCACAAAAGGCTGGGCACAATAAGGAGATAATAAGACTGGGCACAAAAGGGCAAAAAGACTGGGCACAATAAGAGGACAATAAGACTGGGCACAAAAGGGTAAAAAGGCTGGGCACTAATAAAGGGGGCAAAAAGGCTGGGCACAAAAAGGTGACAATAAGGCTGGGCACAAAAGGGCAAAAAGGCTGGGCACAAAAAGGCTTGGCACTAAAAGGTTGGGCACAAAGGCTGCGCACTAAAAGGCTGGGCACTAATAAAGGGGGCAAAAAGGCTGGGCACAAAAGGGCAAAAAGGCTGGGTGCTAAAAAGGGGACAATAAGGCTGGGCACAAAAGGGCAAAAAGGCTGGGAACTAATAAAGGGGACAAAAAGTGCCAAAGGCACTTAAAAATGTAACTCTTTCTTTACTAGGGCTGCAAATATCACAAAATTATGGATATTTCTAATAGTGACATGCAACCCGATGTAAGCTAGATTTTTTTCTGAATTTTGACACACCGAGCTCAAAAGGTTAGCCATCACTGGCCTACACTTTTATGCCATTGTTACACAATGAGAATCAGAAACAACAACATTAATATATAGTAGAATAGGAAAGCAGGTCTGTCATGGCAACCACTCTCCCACATCCCATTCAATGGAAAACTAGTGGTGTGACAGTCTGGAAAATGGTTGGAGCCCATAGGTAGTGTAAGGGGAATGGGATCCCCAGAAGCTTGTGATCAATATATCTCTCTAGTAGTCGTGGGACAAAATTAATATTGGAGCTCCACATCACAGTTTTTGACTCTTTATAGTGACAACTAAGCAGTGTGCTCTTATAGCTCAGTGTTGGCTAACCTGTGGCACTCCAGGTGTTGTGAAACTACAATTCCCAGCATGCTTTGTCAGGTATCCGCTATGCTTTTGCAGTTAAGGAATGCTGGGACTCATAGTTTCACAACATCTCAGGGCCAGATTTACTAAGCTGTGGGTTTGGAAACCCTGGAGTGCCACAAGTTAGCCAACACTGTACTAGATCCTGTTGTCCAAAGCTCATCATAGAGAAAACATGCATGGCATGTGAGTTAAGTTATGACAACTTTACAGGAGAGGTTTGAATTTTGGGGACACTAATAACCAAATATTCTAATGCAATGCAATGTCCATAAAGTCTAGACACATAGGAAATCTCATTAACTATATTTTTATTACCTCACAGATTAAATATGGCTTTGTTGAAAGAAGTGAGAATTGAAGTGGTACTTCTTAGTGGATGTAAAAGATGAAAATATGCACTTTTTCCTATGTGTCCAAACTTAAGGACCATCCTGTAGAGTACTTTCCTGATATACTTTGCAATAGGTTTCTCAAATAAATGAAGGGAACAGAGCAACTGAAGGTAGAGATGTATGGAGACAGAAAACTGGTTTGTTTCATTAAAATGTTCCTATCATGAAGGCTCCACTTACTGTAATTGAAATCACTATATTATTAAATATTTTTGATAATAGATTAAAATGTGCATTTTTATTAATACAATTCAATTACAACAAATTGTGACTGTTTTTATCTGTAATTTTTTTTAAACCTGTACACTATAATTGACCAGATTAGCCGAATACATTTGTTTGTTAATTAGTATAAAAAAGAACTGCATAAATAATTTCACAACTCTGAGCTTAAAGTGGGCATATATATTGGTATGCCATAACGTGGCATACTTTTCCCATTGATTTAATTGAAAAGCTATAGATCTATGTTGTTTTCTATGTTTCCAGTTGTTTTCTATGTTTACATACCACCTCTTCTAAATGTCAATACCACCATTTCTAAATTTTGATCACTGATCAGACATTAAACCTAATGAAAAGTTCCAATATACAACAATGGAGTGAAAGAGTCCGCGCTCAGAATTCCCTCTAGTAACGTTCAAATTCACTTTTATTCTCAAATAACTTCCCTGGTGTTCAGTCTCTTTCTTTGTTTTTCTCCTTCCTCCTCTATGTGCTTTAATCTTTCTCTCCTTTTCCTTCTATATAGACCTCTAAACTCAGAGAAAAAACAGGAGACAACCCCTTCGTGTGATATTGTAAGGTAAGGGAATCCCCGTAATCTGTGTTCTACTCACACTTTTTCTCTCTTGTTCTTATGGCACATAATCAAATCTTTTTACCTTTCAGCTTTCTTCTTACTCCTTCCTCCTCAATGGACATCAATCATAAAATGGAATAACCAAGGAAAAAACGCCTTTGTGTAATATTGTCAGACAAGGTAAGTGTATCACAAATGGTATCCCACTCACATTTTTCCTCCCTTGTTTCTTTAGCATATATTCGTATCTTTCCCACTCTCTCTTCTTCTCCTAGACCGTCGGACCTCAAATATACAAGACTGAAATATCCTCTCCTGGTGCAGTAATCACATCACAGATGAATAATAAACAAACGTCACTACTCACATATTCCTTCTCTTGGATTCGGGTCTTTGAAATTGACTTTTGTATTGCTCTCCCGGAAAAAATTGCCGCTCCACATTGTTCACTCAGCATGGAACAGAAAGATAAGACAGCCCATCATGTTTTACTGTGATATACCAAATATTTAAAGATAAAAAAGGTGCACCCACCTTATTTTTCTCTTGTTTGCAATCTCAATAAAAGGTTTCTCTGAACACTGTGTCAAATGAATGTCCCAATGCAATTCTTCAAATTTATTCCAAAATAAAAACTTTTCATAAAAACTTTTCATAAAAACATAGTTGGGTTTTCACAATACATATTCTTCTGTGATATATACAGGGAATCCTGTCATTCCCAATAAGGGAGGGGATGACCCCCTATATCCCTACTGGCCTCCCTTATATCCCAAATTCCAAAGATTTAGTTGAACTCCTCAAAACTAAGATATAGGTAAAAGGGCCCTGTAAACCTGTAAATACTGAGAGGGTGGAGAAGCGGTACTGAGAGTGAGGAGCGGGGAGCGGCATGTTACCCGGGACTGTTCCATCTTTTACATGCCATCCACCTGCCGTTATTCATATGGACATCCGATTTGCGGTACAGCTGGTTTTTAGTTTTTACCTTGTTTGTTATATTAAATTGTCATAATAAAACTTTTTTCATATATTCCTTCCTTTGTGCTATTGGAGTTTTCTCCCCGTGGAGGGGAACCCTGGAAGAAGATTGTGGACCCAGCTTTTCACCTCCCCTATCCACCATTATTTAATTCATTCATTATCCACTGTTTTTACCAACACTTCAGGATAGCCTTAGCACTGTTTTCTATACACATACTTTATTTCATAATCCTAAAGGGAACTATCTATACCCGCAGGATAAATCAAACATACACATAAGGTGTCAGAACACAGGATAGGTCCAACATACACATAAGGTGTCATAAGGTAAGATCCATTACCAAGGAGAAATTCTCCCGTTTCTTATGTGACCAAAGAAAAAATCCTCATTCATTTTATATACATTATTATACAGAACAATATACCCAGCGATCACAGATACTTCTTCCTTAGATCTTATACATTATCCTTATCCATTCCAAGTACTCTCCTTAAACCAGCATTTATTCTTAAGATTTAAGTTGTATGGCCATAATTTTTTTTTAAAAACATACTCACAAGGAATGATGATAACAAAAGGGACACAGAATAACCAGAACATTTGCCTCCCCCCTGGTCCTAAATTTAGTTGGATATTCCTTGAGACTGACAGTAAAAACCTCTAATAAACCATGTATGGATACTTCTTTACATTTTTTCCCTTATAAGTGTATCTTCATTCCTATATACCTGATTGATCAACCATATCTTCCATAGTGTATATCTTGTAAATAAATCATGATATTAATTGTGACTTCCTACAAGTACTCAAATAATCCCATTCTCAAAAATTATGAATAACAGTTGTAATCTGTCTAGAAATATGATCTTTATGTACACGTGACCTATATTCTAAAAGTGAACTCCCCATTCAGAGTGCATAATAAGTCCCTAAAGCATAAAGGGGACAGAAACAAAATGTGAACTCAAAAAACTCACTGTGTATAATATTTCCAACTCATCCTAGAGATTGACCCTAATTAGTATATGTGCAAATATAATCAGTCCAAAAACCATTTAATCTCAAAAATATTATTCAAACCTCCCGGTGACACGGTGTTATAATTAAAAATCACTTCCATTTCCTTTCTCGCTAGTGCTCCTTTCTTGTCACCATTTCTCCAACTCCCTTTCACCTTATGTATCCCAATAAATTTTTTGATGGCTTCTACATTACATCCATGGAAATCTTTGAAGTGACTTGAGAGTGGATGAGTAGTATCACCTCTTCTGATGTTTTTTAGGTGCTCACTCCAGCATTCCTTTAATTTTCTTGATGTTCTTCCTACATACTGAGGTGAACACCCACATTCGATGATATACACGCAATTTTTTTATTGCATGTCATGAATTCCTTAATCTTCTTCATTTCTCCTGTAGCAGTGACATCATATTCTGTCATCTTTCTTTCCTGAGTTTTTATTGTTCTACATACAGTACAATTTCCACATCTGTGGAATCCTTTCGTCAAGATTTAAGGATGCACCATTGGTTGAGTAATCATGCTCCTAACTAACAGGTTTCTTATATTCCCTGCCTTTCTGTGTATAAAGTTAGGCCTTTCTTGAATCACATCTGTCAAATCTTTATCATTTTTTAATAAATGCCAATGATGTGTTTTTATTATTTTTTCAATGGATCATTATTCCTTATTGAATTGGGTAATAAAGGGAACCTGATTTTCCATATTTTTCTTTCCTTTCTTCTTTTTCTTTTTTTCCCTGATCAAACCTTTTCTTCCTTTATTCCCAACTTCAACAAAATTTTTATTGATCTCCCCTTCATTGTATCCTTTTTTCATAAATTGTTCCGATAAGATTTTCCCTTGTGTCATATACTCTTCTTTGCTGGAGCAGTTCCTCCTTATGCATATAAATTTACTTTTCGTGACTGAATCAAGCCATCTCGGGTAGTGACTGCTTTCTTTTGGGATGAAGGAATTCGTATGTATTGGCTTAAGTTTTTGTTTCCAATATCCCATTTTTATTCATAATGGTTAAATCCAAAAACTCTACTCACTGTGAAAGTAAGTTGATACCCCAATCATTATTGTTTAAGTAATTACAGAAATTGTTCAAGGAGTCCTGATCCCTGCTCCAGAAGATAATAATGTCATCAATATACCTGTGGTATAATTTCAGATGGTTTTTAGTATAATACATTAGCATATGTGTAGCACCCTGCACAGTGTATGGTACAGGGTGCGCACGCGCTGTTGCAGAGATGCTGGCCGGCTGCGGTAGTGTCAGGTCCGTTGCTTAGCAATGAACCATCAACAAAGGGGCTCGTGCAGTAGCGCGAGGCGCTACTAGAAGCTGCGGTTCACGAGGTACCCCTAGAAGCTTCCCCTGCGCGAGGCACTCCATGAAGCTTCCCCTGCGCGGGCCTGTGAGTGAGTTTATTGGTGGGCAGTTGTGTGAGGAGAGCAGAGAAGAGCAGGTGTTGTGAGTGTGATTAGGAAGAAGACACAAGGCTGACAGGTGGCAGTGAGATGGAGATCAGGAGCTAAAGGCAGTGAAACGGAGAAAGAGAAGGGAGAAGATCTGACAGGCGGTGAGCAGCAGAGGTCCGGAGATCGAGGATTAAAGGCAGTGGGAAAGAGTGAGGAGAGAAGTTGAAGGCAGTGACGGGGAGTGAAAGCAGAAGGCAGCAGCTGAGAGAGTGCAGTGAGGAAGTAAACAGAGACTGACAGAGATTAAGCTGTGAGAGAGGGGTGACAGCAGAAAGAGAGAGAGAATCTAGAGATTCGGTGCTGAGAGCTGATAATGGGAGCTGGTGAGACGGAGAAGCAGCTAAAGAGTCAGAGAGGGAGATTTGAGGTGATATACAACGGTTAAAAGAAGTTTTGACAGATAGGAAAAGACTACTGTACTGTGGGTGAAAACTATTGAGAGAAGTGACATTGTAATAGCATCAGCTAATAGTGAACTTGAATACTTTCTGCATATTACAGTCACCCGCTACATAGGATTAAAGCTAACTACAAGTGTTTGCAGTGAACTTGAATACTGTCTGCATATTACAGTCACCCGCTACATAGGATTATAGCTAACTACAAGTGTTTGCAGTGAACTTGAATACTGTCTGCATATTACAGTCACCCGCTACATAGGATTATAGCTAACTACAAGTGTTTGCAGTGAACTTGAATACTGTCTGCATATTACAGTCACCCGCTACATAGGATTATAGCTAACTACAAGTGTTTGCAGTGAACTTGAATACTGTCTGCATATTACAGTCACCCGCTACATAGGATTATAGCTAACTACAAGTGTTTGCAGTGAACTTGAATACTGTCTGCATATTACAGTCACCCGCTACATAGGATTATAGCTAACTACAAGTGTTTGCAGTGAACTTGAATACTGTCTGCATATTACAGTCACCCGCTACATAGGATTATAGCTAACTACAAGTGTTTGCAGTGAACTTGAATACTGTCTGCATATTACAGTCACCCGCTACATAGGATTATAGCTAACTACAAGTGTTTGCAGTGAACTTGAATACTGTCTGCATATTACAGTCACCCGCTACATAGGATTATAGCTAACTACAAGTGTTTGCAGTGAACTTGAATACTGTCTGCATATTACAGTCACCCGCTACATAGGATTATAGCTAACTACAAGTGTTTGCAGTGAACTTGAATACTGTCTGCATATTACAGTCACCCGCTACATAGGATTATAGCTAACTACAAGTGTTTGCAGTGAACTTGAATACTGTCTGCATATTACAGTCACCCGCTACATAGGATTATAGCTAACTACAAGTGTTTGCAGTGAACTTGAATACTGTCTGCATATTACAGTCACCCGCTACATAGGATTATAGCTAACTACAAGTGTTTGCAGTGAACATGAATACTGTCTGCATATTACAGTCACCCGCTACATAGGATTATAGCTAACTACAAGTGTTTGCAGTGAACTTGAATACTGTCTGCATATTACAGTCACCCGCTACATAGGATTATAGCTAACTACAAGTGTTTGCAGTGAACTTGAATACTGTCTGCATATTACAGTCACCCGCTACATAGGATTATAGCTAACTACAAGTGTTTGCAGTGAACTTGAATACTGTCTGCATATTACAGTCACCCGCTACATAGGATTATAGCTAACTACAAGTGTTTGCAGTGAACTTGAATACTGTCTGCATATTACAGTCACCCGCTACATAGGATTATAGCTAACTACAAGTGTTTGCAGTGAACTTGAATACTGTCTGCATATTACAGTCACCCGCTACATAGGATTATAGCTAACTACAAGTGTTTGCAGTGAACTTGAATACTGTCTGCATATTACAGTCACCCGCTACATAGGATTATAGCTAACTACAAGTGTTTGCAGTGAACTTGAATACTGTCTGCATATTACAGTCACCCGCTACATAGGATTATAGCTAACTACAAGTGTTTGCAGTGAACTTGAATACTGTCTGCATATTACAGTCACCCGCTACATAGGATTATAGCTAACTACAAGTGTTTGCAGTGAACTTGAATACTGTCTGCATATTACAGTCACCCGCTACATAGGATTATAGCTAACTACAAGTGTTTGCAGTGAACTTGAATACTGTCTGCATATTACAGTCACCCGCTACATAGGATTATAGCTAACTACAAGTGTTTGCAGTGAACTTGAATACTGTCTGCATATTACAGTCACCCGCTACATAGGATTATAGCTAACTACAAGTGTTTGCAGTGAACTTGAATACTGTCTGCATATTACAGTCACCCGCTACATAGGATTATAGCTAACTACAAGTGTTTGCAGTGAACTTGAATACTGTCTGCATATTACAGTCACCCGCTACATAGGATTATAGCTAACTACAAGTGTTTGCAGTGAACTTGAATACTGTCTGCATATTACAGTCACCCGCTACATAGGATTATAGCTAACTACAAGTGTTTGCAGTGAACTTGAATACTGTCTGCATATTACAGTCACCCGCTACATAGGATTATAGCTAACTACAAGTGTTTGCAGTGAACTTGAATACTGTCTGCATATTACAGTCACCCGCTACATAGGATTATAGCTAACTACAAGTGTTTGCAGTGAACTTGAATACTGTCTGCATATTACAGTCACCCGCTACATAGGATTATAGCTAACTACAAGTGTTTGCAGTGAACTTGAATACTGTCTGCATATTACAGTCACCCGCTACATAGGATTATAGCTAACTACAAGTGTTTGCAGTGAACTTGAATACTGTCTGCATATTACAGTCACCCGCTACATAGGATTATAGCTAACTACAAGTGTTTGCAGTGAACTTGAATACTGTCTGCATATTACAGTCACCCGCTACATAGGATTATAGCTAACTACAAGTGTTTGCAGTGAACTTGAATACTGTCTGCATATTACAGTCACCCGCTACATAGGATTATAGCTAACTACAAGTGTTTGCAGTGAACTTGAATACTGTCTGCATATTACAGTCACCCGCTACATAGGATTATAGCTAACTACAAGTGTTTGCAGTGAACTTGAATACTGTCTGCATATTACAGTCACCCGCTACATAGGATTATAGCTAACTACAAGTGTTTGCAGTGAACTTGAATACTGTCTGCATATTACAGTCACCCGCTACATAGGATTATAGCTAACTACAAGTGTTTGCAGTGAACTTGAATACTGTCTGCATATTACAGTCACCCGCTACATAGGATTATAGCTAACTACAAGTGTTTGCAGTGAACTTGAATACTGTCTGCATATTACAGTCACCCGCTACATAGGATTATAGCTAACTACAAGTGTTTGCAGTGAACTTGAATACTGTCTGCATATTACAGTCACCCGCTACATAGGATTATAGCTAACTACAAGTGTTTGCAGTGAACTTGAATACTGTCTGCATATTACAGTCACCTATATATATATCTCGTTGCGAGTCCCCGCTGTGATGCCTCTCTTTGAGAAGTAGTTGTTTTTCAGCTGTCCCTGTTTCAGAATTTTTTTTTTTAGAATGGGTGAGTATGCGATTCGCACACTCACCCGTTCATTTTCAGAAGCGCCGTCGGCGGGGACATAGGGTTAGGCTGTGGGGGAGTGGGATTTAGGATTAGGCTGTGGGAGGGGACTTAGGGTTAGGCTGTGGAAGGTGGATTTAGGGTTAGGCTGTGGGGGGGATTTAGGGTTAGGCTGCAGAAGGGGGATTTAGGGTTAAACTGCACCACACTTAAAAAGTATATCAGGCCTCTGTATATAAAACCAGCACACAAAACAGGAAAAAGACAAATTCCATAAAGTGTGAAAAAATAAAAAAAAATCAGCAAATCATTGCACAATTCATAGAGACAGACACAATCCTGGATTCAAAATAAAGCACATAGAAAAATATATTTTTTCATACATTATGATAAGAGTCACCATTAAAAAAAGCATTGCATTGCAGTTGCATATTATAACCTGATGCTGATTTTGGAGGCAAAGTTGTGTCCACAGCCAGTCCACACAGGAATCCTGGATCACTGTAAGGACGTCCTGATCTTGCCCCTCCGAGGCTGCAGCTCTTAGTCACTGTGTGTGTGACATCATCTACACTGAGTCACTGCTTTGACAGACAGTGAGTCTGACCAATTAGCATGCAGGATGAAAGCAGGAAGTTCAGTCTCTCTCTCTCTCTCTGTCTATTCCCTGCAGAATCTGGTTAGATCATCTGAGTCACTCCAATTCAGAATGATGTAATCAGACACCGCATGGGAGAGAGATTATGCCGGCCACTCAATCAGATCTACGTTTCTCTTCTGCTCACCACCAACTGCAAAACATGTTTAAAGGCTGGTGTGGACAGCAACACAGGCTTTGTGTCGCCCCTCTGGTGAGTTGCCGCCCTAGGTAACTCGCCTATAATGCATACTTCCCAAGTGTCCCAATTCCAGTGGGACAGTCCCGCTTTCAGGGGACTGTCCCGCTGTCCCGCCCGTCTCACAACTTGTCCCAAGAAATCAGACTCTCGGGACAAAGTTGTGTTTTTGTTTATTTTATACAGCAGCATGAGCTGCACAGTACAGGTAATACAGGGTTCCTACGGGAGCCCTATAGGACCAAACCTGTTGCTGTGAATGGCAGTGACCGAACCAATGCATTCACTGCAATTTTAGAAAAAGATTTGGTCCTAAAGGCCACCCGTAGGGCAGACATGGAGGCTGGACTTTTAAAGAGCCAGACAATGGAGGCTGGAGATAAGGGGCAGACAATGGAGGCTGAACATAAGGGGCAGACAAGGAGGCTGGACATTTAAAGGGGCAGACATGGAGGCTGGACATTACAAGGGGCAGAAAATGTGGACTGGACATTACAAGGGACATTACAAGGGGCAGACATGGAGGCTGGATATTATATGGGGCACACATGGAGGCTGGACAAATAATAAAGAGGCAGACATGGAGGCTGGACATTACAAGGGGCAGACATGGGGGCTGGACATTACAAGGTGCAGACGTGGGGGCTGGACATTACAATGGGAATACATGGAGGCTGGACATTACAAGGGGAAGACATGGAGGCTGGACAAATAATATAGAGGCAGATATGGAGGCTGGACATAAAAATAAGGAGCAGACATGGAGACTGGACAAATAAACAGGGAGGAAACATATGGAGGCTGGACATAATAATAATAAGGGGCAAACATGGCTATAGGACAGATAAAGAGGCAGAAATGGAGACTGGACATTTGAATCCCGGACAAATAATAAGGGGCAGATATATGGATGGAGGCCTAATTATAAGAGGCAGACATATGGATGGTTGTCAGATAAAAGGGGCAGGCACTAGACCAGCTGGTCTGGGCGGTGTAAGACACACCCACTTTCCCAAACACACCTACTGGCTGGTACAAGACACACCTCCTCTACCAGGTCGCAAAATTTTGTCCCTCTTTCGAATTCTTAAATGTTGGGAGGTATGCTATAATACCTATAGGGAGGGCCAGTCCTGTTAGCGAGAAAGGAAATGAAAGTGATTTATAATTGTAATGTCACGGGTGGTGCGCCGGCGCCCTGTGAAATTCAAACAAAACCCAGGCCCGCCCCCACCCCTGAGGTTCCTACCCGATCCTGAAGAAACCACCAGAGAAGACGCAATGTTTCTCTCCAGGCGTGACGATCTCTAATGCTGCAAAACAAATACACACATTAGTAGCACATCAAACCCAGGAATACCTGCGGGAGAGAACGGGGGAAGTTAGTCACAGGTGAGGTAATCGTCATCACCGGCCAGGGCCTCAGACACCTCTTTTCGCCAATGACTGGCGAGCGGGGCAGAACCTTTCCTATGCCTTCCGGTTCCGTCTCCGCACCCGTGGAAGGAGGGGGAACAAACACCACACAGAGAGTACAGGTCTTGATACTCACCACCTTGATGAGCGCTCTCACCGCCACACCTACCAGTGACCACTTAACTCCGAGTACCGCAACCTGTCCTCTGTCACGTGTCCGCCTATTGCTACCCTAGCCAGGGCCTGGCACCCTCTACCACTAACGGAGCCTAGTGCTCCCTGCGGCCTAACATGGGCCTAGCGCCCAACACTAACACCAGGGCCTAATGCCCTTTAACCAAACAGGGGCTTAGTGCCCAACCTAACGCAGGCCTAGCGCCCGTCCCTAACTAGGGCCTAGTGCCCTGCTACCCAAGGGTCTAACACCCTTCTAACCATACCCCAGGCCTAGTGCCCGAACCTAATCAAGGGTCTAGCGCCGCTATTCAACACAGGGCCTAGCACCCTCTAACAAAGGGCCTAGCGCCCTCTTACCAAGGGCCTAGCACCCTCTAACAAAGGGTCTAGTACCCTTTAACTATAACTACCCATAGGGCCTAATGCCCTGTACTACTGAGGTTTAACACCCCTCTACCTAATAGGGCCTAGCACCCTATCTCATTATAGGGCTTAGTGCCATCAGATGGAGGGGTGGTCCTCACCCCCCTATGCCTGTGGAGAGGCTTGGGCTCCAGTCCAGGCCCGGACTGGGCCATATCATCAGCGGCAGTGGGGCAGGGAGATGGGCTCTCCCAGCTGGGGCCACGGTATGCTTGTTGCCAGGGGGGGAAAAGGGTCAAAGTTCCAGGACCTGCTTGTGCCGGGGGGGAAGGGAAGGAATAACTATTTCCCTGGTGGTCCAGTGGAAGGGGAATTTGCTACCTGTCCACGCAGATTAGGAGACAGTGGAAGCCAAATGGAGGCTCTCCACTGCCTCCCTTGCTGTCTTCTGTCTTCCTACACCGCTGCTTCCAATTCTTCCAGCTCTTCTTCTTCAGTCTCTTCTGGCCCTGTCTTCCTCCGCAGCGCGCCCACACCTCTTCTTCCTTCGGCCTCTTCCGGCCACTACTGCTGTCTTCCGGCCCATGCGGTGGATTTTTAATCCAACCACAGGGGCTGATGGGATTGGTTACATGGTGAGCCCTGATTGGCTCACCACGGCACCGCAATGCCCAGGGTGCCGCAGGGGCGCCTGGGTGCAGTGCTGCGGTGAGCCCTGCAAGTCTCACCGCACTGCCCTCTTTCAAGATGCCCGTCGTGAGCCCTAATTGGCCCACGGCCGCGCCATGTGACCAGCTTAATTTTAGATTAAATGGTTTTTTGACTTATTAGATTTGCACATATACTAATTAGGGTCAGTCTCTAGGATGGAAATATTATACACAGTGAGTTTTTTGAGTTCACATTTTGTTTCTGTCCCCTTTATGTTTTAGGGACTTATTATGCACTCTGAATGGGGAGTTCACTTTTAGAATATAGGTCACGTGTACATAAAGTTCAAATTTCTAGATAGATCACCACTGTTATCCATAATCTTTAAAAATGGGATTATTTGAGTACTTGCAGGAAGTCACAATTAATATCACAATTTATTTACAAGATATACATTATGGAAGATTATGGTTGATTAATCAGGTATATAGGAATGAAGATACTCTTATAAGGGAAAAGATGTAGAGAAGTATCCTTACACAGTTTATTAGAGGTGTTTACTGTCAGTCTCAAGGAATATCCAACTAAGACCAGGGGGGAGGCAGATGTTCTGGTTATTCTGTGCCCCTTTTGTAACCATCGTTCTTTGTGAGTATGTTTTTAAAAAGAATGATGGCCATACAACTTAAATCTTAAGAACAGTCATAAATGGAGGTATAAGGAGAGTACTTGGAATGGATGAGGATAATGTATAAGATCTACGGAAGAAGTATCTTTGATCGCTAGGTATATTGTTCTGTATAATAATGTATATAAAATGAATGAGGATTTTTTCTTTGGTCACATAAGAAACGGGAGAATTAATCTAACCTTATGACACCTTATGTGTATGTGGGATCTATCCTGTGTTCTGACACCATATGTGTATGTTTGATTTATCCTGCATGTATAGATAGTTCCCTTTAGGACCCAGAAGAAAGGGTAAAAATGTTTCCCGATTTTAGAAGTAAATAAGAAGTAAGATAATTCTTTAGGAGATAAAAAGGTGATCTGGAATATCTGTATATGCAATAACTTAGATCCCCGAAAGAGAGGAATAAGAAAGATTATTAGGAGAAAAGATGAAAAAAGATCATACAGGTAAAACTCGAAAAATTTGAATATCGTTCAAAAGTTCATTTATTTCAGTAATTCAACTTAAAAGGTGAAACTAATATATTATATAT
>WWET01002357.1:11911-29012 GCA_011038615.1 Limnodynastes dumerilii
TCCCTACGGCGCTACTATGGACGCCCGATCTACAATTGGGCGTTTCCATAGTGACGCCGGGCAACATCTGCCCGGCACATGCGCATTACAGCTACGCCCGCCGTACTAGCGACGGCGGCCGTAGCCCTGGATCAGGCCCCTTGATGCTACCTTATGTCAACCCGCTATACAGAGGATCACAACCTCCCAAATTTATTCTCATATTCGGTCTCTTCTACCGCTGGCTTCCGGTAATGTAGGCTTGCACAGATGGGTTGAAACATTCCCACATCTTACCCTTATGGATATTCTAAAGGCGTATGTCAATGTTAATAAACAGCTAATCTCCAGTTCATATAAGGAAATGATGTATAAAATATTACATAGGGCTTATCTCACCCCAAAGCTTAGGTGCATTATAGGATACACACAGACTACTACCTGTTATAAATGTCATAGCCCAGAGGCGGATATTCTGCATTGCTTATGGTCTTGTCCTATTGTTCATGACTTTTGGGTACTTGTGCAAGACTACATTACAGATATATTACGGTTGGATTTTACCGTCACCTGTGATTGGGCTTTCTGGAATATATACACACCGGAGACACAACGTCGTCTCTCTGGTGGAGAACGGAGGCTGTTGCTATATGTGGCAGCTGCTGCCAAGAAGGCTATTTTATCCCAGTGGGTCGGCCCAGATTCCCCTACGTTAACTATGGTCACCTCTCGGTTAGCTTTTTTATTCCAGATGGATTGGGTGGAAGCTAGTTATAATAAGGAACAAAGGGCAAATAAATGTTTTTATATATGGTTGCCATATGTTGTTGGTCTACCTGATTGCACTAAAGACATATTGACCAAATGCTTTCAAGCTACTTCCTGGTATCATCAAGAAAGATTAACGGTTGATAACCCATTTCACAGACAGGCTTAAAAGTTTGCATGCATAAGTTGTATAACTGCTTTACTGACTCTTCACATTGTACATTTTAAGACCGCATAGACTAATGTCCTGTTCATTATTTTTATCTCTGTATCCTCTATCAATGACATTTTGCAAGATATTCTTCATACCTGATATGTACTATTACCTGCTGTACTGTGTTTGAACTTCAAATAAAATGTTTTGAAAAAAAACCCAGAAAACAAAAACATCAGGGCCAGATTTACTAAGCTGCGGGTTTGGAAAATTGGAGATGTTGTCCATAGCAACCAATGAGATTCTAGCTGACATTCTCTTGTATGCAATAGTTAAATGAGATCTAGAATGTGACTGGTTGCTATGGGCAACATCTACACTTTTCCAAACCCGCAGTTTAGTAATGCTGGAGGTTTGAGAGGACAAGACAATTCATAATTATTCATGCAAATCAATCCCAAAAAGACAAGGACTAGGTTATCATAATGCTAGATCCAGTGTCAAGGATTGCTACCAGCAATTTTGCTACTGCAAAGTATGGAGATAAAAATCTAGGCTGGACAGAAATTCCTAAAATCCCATTTCAGGATTAAAACTCCCCGAAGAGGTCAAAGGGCTTAACACACTATTAATGATCTCTGCCAACATCCCGCTACACCTACCCGTCTTCCACTGCTCCAGTCCTAAATTTAAGAGGTATGGGTGTCAAATATGCTTATACCTGCATTGGCACAGATGGCTGTGGGTCTCCAATTCTCTCCCAGCCATTTGCGAAGTAGCTAGAAAATCGATTGCTTCTGCTTTGCCAAAGCAAAGCAATCACTCTTCCCCCAGGATGAACAGGCAGCGGCAAATAAGTATGAATCTAACCCCAACCCTCTCTTCTCCACAGCCTGATCCTAACCTCCCCTCCCCGCAGCTTGACCCTAGTACCCACCTCCAGTTCGGTGCGGCAGGTCTGGTGTGTTGCAGCGATTTCTGATGAATGAATGGGTAAGTGTGCCGCACGGCATGCTTACCCATTCATTCATAAAAATGTTGCAATAGTAGTATTTTCGAAATAAAGGCAGTTGAAAATGAGCTTTCAGCTACCTGTATTTCTAAAATACTATTATCAACCTGGAGACTGCATCCCACCACAGATGTAGTAATATACAGTATACAATACAAAACAGAAGCATTAAACTATCAAAACTATTAAACTTGGTACCCGACCCAAAAGGATCATGTACAATAATGTGTTATTAAAGGGTAGTTGATAGGTGGAATGTGGAATGGTCCCATGTTAGGTGGTTGAGGCCAACACAGTCGAATAGTACAAATACACTTGGGGTCAATATAAGGCTTTCCTAAATCTTACACTAAATTAAGTTTGAGTTGTGGCTCTTATCTGCCTTTTGCTTTCTATGTAAGAATATACAAAACACAACGTATGGGGCTACTAGTAGAATAAGACTGTGAAAAAGTTTTCATCCCTCAAGGCAAAGCAACTACTTCTATCTAAAGAGTTTATTAAAAGCTGAGCTTCCACATACAGATGTGATGTTTTCTACAATTTATCATCATAAACAGCAACACCCTGCAAACAACAACAAGTAAGAAAATCCCATCCTTTTTCATGTTGAAACTCAAGTGTCTAAAGAGTTTGTTAGTTTCACCCTCTTTCCTAAGGACACGATTATGGACAAGCTCTTAAAGGGATTATCAAAATCTCTAGTACTTTTTCAAGGCCTGGAAACCCACTTATGTCTCCAAGAGGACATTTTCTTAGCATGAACTTTACAGAGCGGGCAGCATGTATATGAAAGAAAGGACTCTAAATACAAACCAGGGACTAGCCTACATGAATAAGGTTTGAAAGATGATTAGGAGACACATACAGATTACCGGTCTCCTGAAACATGTCATCGGCATGCCTTGAATGAACTCTGAGACTGATTTACAATTTGTAGGAATGACCACAAAAAAGGTGCAAAGCCAAACCGTAATAAATCATATGAGGGGTGAAAAATTATTATTTTTTTGTAAATGCTGGGAAATTAAGTTTCTTTTGCATTGATTAAGTGTGCCGCTGTGAAGCTCATATTTGTGACATTGAGACAGCCGACTGGTAATTGTCAGATGCCTCAATTGCAAAAATGAGTAATTAGATTTTTTTTAATGAATGGATAAGTGATCCGAATCTATTTTTCAGAAACGTACCCATTCATTAGCTTTCCGACACGCAAGACCTGACTTGGCTTCGGGGAAGGCAATGGAGCATAGAAGGGAAGGGTGAGCTGCAGGGAGTCTTAGGGTTAGGCTGCAGAGAGGCAATAGAGCACAGAAGGGAAGGGTGAGGCTGCAGGGAGTCTTAGGGTTAGGCTGCAGAGAGGCAATAGAGCATAGAAGGGAAGGGTGAGGCTGCAGGGAGTCTTAGTGTTAGGCTGCGGAGAGGCAATAGAGCATAGAAGGGGAGGGTGGCGCTGTGTGAGGAAATGGAGCATAGAAGGGGAGTCTTAGGGTTAGGCTGCAGGGAGGCAAGGGAGCATAGAAGGGGAGGGTGAGGCTGTGGGGAAGCAATGGAGCATAGAAGGGGAGTATTAGGATTAGGCTGCGGAAAGGAAATGGAGCATAGAAGGGGAGGATGAGACTGCAGGGAGTCTATGGGTTAGGCTGTGGAAAGGAGATGCAACATAGAAGGGGAGTCTTAGGGTTAGGCTGCAGAGAGGGGAGATTAGGATCAGGCTGGGGTTAGGGTAATGGATGAGAGGGTTAGGGTAAGGATTAGGAGACAAGGGTTGGGATAATACTCACCAGTCAGTGCTGGGAATTCCTTCTGTGGATCGACGCATACTGCACTCCTGTAGAGGACTGAACGGTCGTTTCCAGTCCCTGTTCGAAAATGTTACATAGAAAACGGCCGTGTTGCAATAGGGCTGCTCTCAGCGGTGAACCATGTCCCTTTTGCATACAGCACACATATACTGAACGGTCATTTAGAGTGGAGCTAGGATCACCCTTCAACTTCTTTCTGCACAGTTGAAGTTTGTCTCCCATGCAGTTTAACACGGTTTTACCACAATGCAAGGGATTTCCTTTTGTTTTTGCTGTAAGCATCCACCAAGAATCTATCTTTATGATCCGTTGAGCAACGAAAGAAAAATTAGCCAATGAAAACCTTAAGGCATGACATAGGTATAAATACATGTTAGGTAACATACCAAAACAATAACATAATAACATATATCCTGCAGTTAATGTTTCTTGTATTTGCATGTTGTTACGTAGTCACCGCTCTGGCTCACAGGGGTGATGTTGCTAAAATTAAATAATGAAGTAGGAGCAGATTCTTATTACAGCCTGATTGTGTAGGTAGCTAAATCCTAAATTTGTATAAATAAGTCATCAACCGAGAAACCAATGTACAGGTATAGAACATTGTGAGACTACATCAGATCCAGATTTTGAAAATAAGACAAAATCAGGTGGAAAGTTGGGGGAAGGATTTATTTTATTCTTTGCATGCAAGGAGAAGAATTTCCTTTTGTTTACCGCACACAGATGCTGACCGGCTTTATGTTCACACTGCTATTTAAACTTGGGCTAGAAAACATCATCTCTCAGCTCTAATACTGTTTGCATTTTAACATGGTTTTCCCCAAGTATATTTCAAGATAAGTTATAGGAAAGAAGAGCAACTAAAATGGTCAGTGGTCTGTGTCACAAATCATATCAAGAAAGGCTAGGGGAAGTAAACATGTATAGCTAAATATTTGGTATCTGTATGTAGGAGTACTGTACTTAAGAAATGGAGAGGCAGTTAGCATTGTATCCTGATTTGTATACGGATTATGTCATGTTTAGTCTTTGGGGGGGCTTATTGGGTTTTATGTTGTTTTTTGTTTTGTTCTGTATTGTCTTTCTTGTTTTTCTATTGTCGGTGTGAAAATTCAGATAAGTCAATAAAAAGTACTTGAATTAAAAAAAAAAAAACACGTATAGCTTGGAGCAGAGAAGGGAGAGGGGGGATATGATAGCAGCTTTCACATATATCAGGGGTTGTGAGCGGCTAGAGGAAGGTGGCAATTTTCAAAGGAAGAGATGTAATAGAACACGAGGGCATGTATATAAACTGGAGGGTGGTAGATTCAGAGGAAATGTGCGGAAAAACGACTTCACTGAGAGGGCGACAGATAAGTGGAATATTCTCCCCTCTGAGGTGGTTGAGGCCAACACAGTAGAAGTGTAAACATGCTTGGGATAAATATAAGGATATCCTAAATCTTAACCTAAATTTTGGGCAAATAGGGTCTAGGGTCAGTATAGTTTTAAATAAACAACTGGGCAGACTGGATGGGCCATGTGGCTCTTATCTGCCGTCACTTTCTATGTTTCTATGAAATTAATGGCAGTTATATGTCCTGTTGATAATCAAAACCTTTTTTTATTATTATTTGCAGGTAGGTTTATATAACGTACACATACGTAAATTCAAACCCTGTAAAAGCTATAAGCAACACCCTACCACTTAACAGGTCACTGAGCCAAATAAGGCCAGCATAAAGTCATTTAAATCAGCTTTACATACGAATGAAATGAGGTCACTAACAGGCAGGTAAAGAATACACATGATTTTTATTATTCACAGTTAATAACTATCTACCAAGTTATGCATTGGATGATTAAATACAGAAGCTGTTCTTAATTATTTAAACACTGATTTGATTTATATATATTTATATATGTACACACACACACACATTATTCATCTGCAAGGATGCAGGATATACACAAATTCCCAAATACACAATCATATGGTCCCAGTGCGTTCCTTTCCCCATTCACAAATACCTGAAGGCGGCAGTCAACGATGGACTGAGACAGGGCTAAGAGGAAGGAACAGGAAGAGCACTTGCTCTTGCACAAAAGGTTGTAGGTCACTATAATGTAGTCAACCCTTTAATACTTTAGAAAGGAACCAGGAAAGTATTAAAAAAAAAAAAAAAAAAGCTCTCTGACCTGTTACTATTCATAATCTCTTACATTATTAGCACTACCAGACAATCAGACTGAGTATTAGTAATCATTTGTGTATCAGCACAAATCTGATTAACCCACAGCCTCTCTCTCAAAGTGGTGAGATTGAACTACAGTTGCAATAATGAAAGCGTAAATCTGAATATTGGTATGAAACAATGGGGAAGCGATTCAATCAAGCATGAAGGGACACAAGGGCAATACTACAGGGGAGACGCCGACACTTCAACACTGTAACTAATGAATATGTAAAAGTAAAAAAAATGAAAAAAAAAACAAAAAACCACAGTAATGGCCAGAGGTGAACGCCTGACTTAGGATTCACGTGACATTTTGTTTTACAAAAACAAAATATATCAACTTTAGTCTGTAAAGGATGTGTATGTTCTGTGTGAATGTAAAAGAAGGAGCTAGACTGTTTTTGTTTTATTATCTAAACCAGAAGGATGACAAAGAGATTATACTTATACGAGAAATGTTAATTATTATGTTGTATTCATAGTCTTCCTCTCTCGGAGATCTTAGTGTAATATGCATTCCAGTACAGTGATTGGCTTGCGGTGTGACCAATCCGCAGCAAAGCCTTAGGATATAAGCAGTTCCCTGCAATAGTTTCTCTTTCCTTATACACTCTACATGATCCAAGACTGAAGCGTTCCTTGACTGTCTAAAATCTGCTGAAGCCGTGTTGACTTGCGTTAGGAAATATGTGGAAAGGCTGTTTTATGTAGGCTAGCTGAATAAATACGAATGCGTCGTCCCAACTGGAAGCCCCGGCATAGGAGCCACTTGGGTTAAACCTGAAGGCTGCGGGCTTTCTTCTTGCTTGTCCTGCAACGAGACACCAGGAGCCCAAGATTTGCATAGACAGAAAAGGGGCTGGATTTTTGCACATTTTATTGTACAGGTGCATCTTGTATTTGAGTGCGTTGCAAACACACATGCATGATAAACAGGAAAGATGTGAAAAGAAAAAAAACGGAACAGGGAAGGAACAGCAGCAGTAATGGGAATTTGTTAATTTAAAAAAATGTCTTTTTTTTTGTTTTCGTTTTTTTAATTTAAAGGTAAGTTTTGGCATTCTAAATCAAAAAAAATCATAGCTTCCCTAACCCTCTCAGGAGCCTGTCAGACCATGAATTCCCTTTGCCACCCTCCCATCCCCCCCAAACAAGTCCCACATGGAGCCAAGGGGCCAATTCCGCTTCAAGGCGCAGAGAAGCAACAGCAAACAGCAGAGACAGACAACCGGGATAAGCCAACGTCGTCAGGGGCCGTCGTGCACCCATTTATTTAGGCCTGCGTCTACATCTATGGCTGCTAATATTCCTAAATCACATCTGCCATCTTTCTACCTGTCAGTCCATGAGAAGTCCCCCACCATTCAAGTCTTTGTTCCTTCCCATGTCCTGTCACTTGACAACACCTGGTGATTACATTGCTTTTAGACTGCTCCCTTGAATTAGTGGACTATAATTTGGTCTGTCAGTAGTCTGTCCATGCTCTTCTGTTTTTAGTCTGTCCGTATGGTCCATTGACCCCCAAAGTTAGTTTGTAGGCTCCCGGTGACAACATAGTCAGCCCGTGCTCCCTCCCAGGTAAGTCTGCCCATGCTCCTTCTTGGCCTCCGGTCCTGTGCAGGCTGTAGTTACAGGTTGCGGTTGACGGGTGTCACATAGTTGCGTGGAAACATGCCGGTCTGCCCGTGACATGTCCCTTTCCACCAGTTAGGGTCTGAGTTATCCACCACCTGGATGAATTCTCCTCGTCGGAAGCCAAGCTCCCCATCCTCCTGGGGGTCGAAGTCAAACAGTGCCTGAACGTAGGTAGGTTGCTGCCAGAGGGGAAAGCACAGGTTAGTGAGACGCACATTGTTGAAAGCTGATTGGTTCACATTATTGAATTGACTTTTTCTGGAGGTTGCACATATAGATTATTTGCATATTTTATACAACACACATGGCTAGAAGCCAAAGCCATTATCTAGCAGGCTATTGAACGGCTAAAGGACAAAGAGTTTGACATTTTTATTGTAGGAGAATAATGAAGCGTCGACCAGGAGAGCAAATACCTCAGCTGAAAAGAAACAGAAAGACACCTTGTGACCTGAACACGCCCTATCCTGCTACCCCTCCCTCTATATACCTGTGATAAACTTGTGGCTCTTTCTCCCCCGTGTACCTGTGGCACCTGCTCGATGTCACGTAAGAAGATCTGCTGGTTTCTGGACACGGACGTGGACCGATGGTAGTCCACCAGCTCATTCAGGGAGTTAAACTTTACCACCCACAAGAAATATTTTCCTGCCCCGTCTCGCAGGACCTTGAAATGCTGTACGTCGTTACCAAACCTGGAAAAGAAGAACGGCATTCACCACCCATACCCGTGCAACGAGCAACAGGACCATCTAGTAACATTCATAAACACAACTGATCTTCTCTATGGACTTACTTGACCGACAGAGAGAAGTCTCCGGGAGCACTTTCACTCTCTCTGATCAAGAAGGCACCGTCGTGTCTCTGTTTCCCCAGCATCTCCTCTGCTTTGGCACGTGGGATTTTGCCGAAAAACCACCTGTAGAGAAGAGATGTAGGTGAAGGGGGGAGCAAGGAGCACAGGCCTCATGTGAGAGATGAATTGTTGTTGGATACAGCATCATCTGGTCCATAGTACAAGCTGAACATCCCTTTGAACTCTTTCAAAGTATAAAAATCATATTATAAATACCACTCCTCATTTCCTAAAACGACTGGAGAAATAGTATATCTGTGTATACCAGTGCTCCTCAACCTTCTCTCACCCTAGGCACACCTAACGGCACTCCAAAACCAAGCATATACAAGGCAAAGCAGGAATTTCAAAGCGCATACACAGAAATCATATTTAAGTCTTTTTTTTTGTATTTGATCAATTTAACATCGCAGCTAGTAACTTTTTTCTTAAAATAAATATTAACAATGTTATAGCCTGTAGTTCCCATCATGTGTCTGCAGCCTCCCCAGTATCACCCATCATGTGTCTGCAGCCTGCCTAGTAACCCCCATCATGTGTCTGCAGCCTGCCCAGTAACCCCCATCATGTGTCTCCAGCCTCCCCAGTAACCCCCAATCATGTCTTGCAGCCTCCCCAGTAACCCCCATCATGTGTCTGCAGCCTCCCCAGTAACCCCCATCATGTGTCTGCAGCCTCCCCAGTAACCCCCATCATGTGTCTGCAGCCTCCCCAGTAACCCCCATCATGTGTCTGCAGCCTCCCCAGTAACCCCCATCATGTGTCTGCAGCCTCCCCAGTAACCCCCATCATGTGTCTGCAGCCTCCCCAGTAACCCCCATCATGTGTCTGCAGCCTCCCCAGTAACCCCCATCATGTGTCTTGCAGCCTCCCCAGTACCCCCTATCATGTGTCTGCAGCCTCTCCAGTACCCCCTATCATGTGTCTGCAGCCTCCATAGTATCCCCCATTCATGTGTCTGCAGCCTCCCCAGTATCCCCCATCATGTCTGCAGCCTCCCCAGTATCCCCCACCATGTCTGCAGCCTCGCCAATAGCCCCCATTCATGCGTCTCTGGCCTCCCTATACTTTACTTACCTTTTAAGTGTTCCTCCTTCCTCCTAGTGCCATCCTCCGTGGTGCACTCTGTGCTACTGTTGTGACTTGAGGTCACGCCGGCTAATACTGACATCCTGTGTCAGTGTTAGGGCTGGCCTTGGCAGGAAGCTTGGCCGGGAAGGGGGCAGGATCGGTTCAGGGTGGTGGCGGAGTGTAGAACAGCTGGTGAAATTATTTCCTTCCAGTGCTTTTTCTCTGGTTGGAGGCGCCATTGCACACTTCACAACATCTCGTAGCACACTGGTTGAGCACTGGTATATACAACCATGTAACTGGGAGTAGTTAGTTATTGGGTGTGGGTCGTCACCGAGACCCCTTTTCTGAAGATCGATCTACTAAGAAACTTCCTGCACCACGGCAGATAGGTAAGCAACGCTTTCTATTTCCCCTACCCCAACGATTATATTAATTGATATCCTAACCCTCCTCTTCCATTACCCTAACCATAAGCTTCCCTTCCCCGTAGCCTAACCCTAACTCCTTTTCTCCGGAACCTAACCCTAAAACTTCTTTTCTATACAGCCTAACCCTAAGACTCCCCTTCTCGCATTCATCCCTTCCTCGCAGCCTAACCCTAACACTACCCTAGTAAAAAACACCCCCTCTCCTGCACTAACCTGTAGTGCCCAGTGGCGGTTCGTGGGGGAATTTCACAATGCAGCCATTTTCTAAAATACACACACGACAATTATCTGTCGGCTGTGTGTAAGTGGAAAATGGCTGTTCACAGTGGCGAACAGAACCCTTCAACACGTAGGTGTTTGTCAAAATAGAAACCAAAGCCCTGAGTTAAAGACACAAGACCTGATCCTAATTTAACAACGTCAGCGGACTTACGCTAGCTGCTTAGGACTTGCGAGTGCACTGCGCATGAGCGCGGCAGATTTTTACGCATCAAAACTCTGAACATACAGAATAGGTTTCCGTTCATTCAGAGTTCCACGCGTCAGGGAGTGACAACACTCCATAAGAGCTGGGTTAGGCAGTTCCATACGTCAGAGCGTTCCGTCACAATGGTTGTGTTAAGTAGGGTTATGGACACATCGCTACAAGCCACCCATGAAAAGGGAGTGACACGGGAGTGCGCCGGCCTCTCACGTGCATTTAATTCTGGATCAGCCCATGATGACTAGACTGGAATCTTGCACCTGGGGTCACTGTATTCTTCATAAATGAATGTTAACAATACGCAAGTGAAGGAGAAGTCTACAACTATGGTACATTAGCCGTTCACTCAGTGGTTCTGGCATGTTTCTGACAACATTACTACGCTGTCAGGACGGATTTTACTGTAAAATCACGGAGAAGCGTGACCACTCTATAAAAATAAACGTTCTAAATCTGGCCAGACACTAGAGCGATTATCGGCCCAATCACCCAATAATCGCGACCAGGATCAATTTTTCAAATGCCAAATAAACTTACCAAAAACAAACAATCTGGTGCAATTATTTGGTCTTTTAACATGTTTGATTTGCATCAGGAGCAAGCTCCCGATATTTTAAGGGAGACAATCAGCAAGCTGAAAGGCTCCCTAGTCTTCAAAGCTGCTGTATATCTATGTACTATGCTGCTCTGATAGCAGTGAAGGTATACTTTAAAGCTGTCAGAGCAGCATAGTACATAGATATACAGCAGCGGCTATTGCAGGAGTAGTTCTGACAGGGATCAGCCGAAACCGCGCTGTGTGAAGTGCAGCTTCGGCTGATTCTTATCTGTATTGCTGCCTGCAATAACCGCTGCTGTATATCTATGTGATATGCTGCTCTGACAGCTTCAAAGCTGTCAAAGCAGCATAGTACTAGCCCTGCTCCCCCCCACCCTTCTGCTAGGATTATCGGTCCCAGCAGAGGAGGAGTATGGTGCCGATAACGGGACATTTCCCTAGCGGGAAATCAGCCCGTTTAGCGGCCAATCGTCCTGTTTATCGGTCCACCCCCTGCTGGGACTGATAATTGTCCTAGTGTATACCAAGCTTAAGGATTTGTATGGAGTCCATCACAAACCTGAAATACGTTAGAAAGAGATAAGACAAGGTCCTAGCGTTGGTTCAATTGAATTGTTTTGATGTGGGGGTTTTCTTGCAAAAGGACACAATGCTTTGCTTTAAGGATACTGGATTGGACAGCTGGGGGAAATTATTCACTATTACCTGTTTAATAATCTATTTTTTTTTTTATTTAAATCCCCAAATCACACGTCCTAATCTTTAAATAAAAGGGTTTTGGGTCCTCATTTAACCCCCCTCCCCCGACAAAATTAAAGACTACAGCTGCTTAAGCTAAACATGGGGCGCTGCTAATGGCGTCCACAGATAGTTATATAGCTATATAAAGAAGTAAATTGCTGGAATACTCACGGATGTGGCTTCATTTCTATGTAGTTTTTAGGAATAAACCCATCTTTGCCATTAAGTTCAGCTTTATACCAGTTCTGGTCGCACTCTTCATTCAGGACCTGTCGGGAGATTAAGACGCGTTATCAGACGTCAAGATCTCCTCTGCAATAAGACGGCTTATGGGGAAGTCGCTCTATACATCATAAAGGTGCCATTTTCACACGTTTTATAAAGACAGCCAATTACAAGAGTCTATTTTTGTGCTACTATTCACCACGCCTATACAACACATAGGCCACTCAGCCAATGGGGAAAACAAGCAACAAACTCTAAGGCTTTAAAAATGTATTATGCCAGCGGACACAATTTACTGCATTCATAAAGATGAACACACGGTCTCTATCCAAGAATCCCATGCTCTAAAATGCAGAACATTAAGTACATTTTAAGTACACTAGAAAATGCTTACATAATTCACATGAGTATTACGCTGTAATGGATGGCTGACATTTCAGTGTATATATTAACTCAATGATTACTCTTCAGAGCAGCCTTTAAGCCGCATGGTCCATATTGCGATAGACCACAGGTCTATGAATCTGCAAGGTGTGTGATTAGGATAATGTCTAAAAATCAATATTAATATAATATAACAAGTTGTTATTGGAATAGAATGAAAGAGAGACACTGATTCAGAAGAACCAGGGTTGCATTAAAAATCGGATTTTGTTTAAAAAAACAAAACAGTAAATCGGATTTATTTGATTTAAATCAGATTTTTTAAATACATTTTTTCTAATTTTTTTTTTTTTAAGTAAACTGTTTCATTTCAGATGTTTACACCTTGTTTTAGGAACACATGAACAATTTTTGAAGTGAGAACAGGTAACAAAATGAACACAGTAATAGAATAAATACACACTAAACAGTTACATCAAGAAGTACAATTAGGCTCTGAATTTCACTCAATCAGTTGTTTGAGTCTGAGTCAAACATGTACATGTCTATGTCCACATCCTCACCTTTGTCCTCAACAGAAAAGGCTTTTTCATTTCCCAGTCTGTTGCGTGTTTTGGATTGTACAAAACCGTACGTTTAAAAAAAAAACCTATCAATTCCTGCACCTGATGAAACTGCGGTGAACGTCTGCTTCAGAAGATTTACTACAGAAGTGTCTAACTGAAGTTGAGCTGCATAGGACATCCACCAGGCTAGAGGAGATACTTGGCGTAAAGTGTCCACTTCAAACATGTATGGTGAAAATGGTTTCATGGATGCACGAAAGATGATGATGACCGGCATCATTTGACGATTATTGGCACGAGCAAACTCTATAGCAGTCTCAATTTTGTTTTGATTTAAATAGTCAATTTAATCATTTGATTTAAATCGTTGAATTAATCGTTTGATTTAAATCGTGCTACCCGGAGAGGAACGCCTCCACCAATTAGATCAGATCAGTGCCTACCAGTAGTCAAACAGCAGCCAATCAAGAGAGAAGATTGCCCCTTACAATATTAATAAGAACAAGGTAAATTAACAGACTTACAAAGGGAAGCACATACGGAATGTATTTACAGACAGTAAAGCCAGTGATATATTATCCAATAATCTGGTCAATCCGTTTTAATCCGGAGATTTTCACCAGTAAAGGCTAGAAAATAGATCATCCATTCAGCTTCAAAAATCTGACCACCAAAGTAGCGATCATATTAGGATGGGAGCAGAGAGGGAGGGAAATCCAGTATTATATGATGAGAATACGCTGTGACAATGGGCTGGATCCAGACGTAAGTAAGTGCTTGAAATGAGTTACTCCTGGGCTAAACCATGTTGATTGCAGGGGAGTCATATTTCATCTGTTGCAAACAGTATTAGAGTTAGGAGGTGATGTTTCCTATCCCAAGTCTAAATAACAGTATGATAGTAAAGCTGGTCAGTATCTGTGTGCATTAAGCAATTCAAAGATATATCCCTGCATGCAAAGAATACAATTAACTTGACTTCCCCTGCAATCAACATGGTTTAGCCCAGGAGTAACTCATTTCAAGCACTTACTGAAGTCTGGATATCACTCTGGACAACAGAGTGTTCACACGTCGCAGTGTATATATGGCCATTGTCACAAAGAGCAGCGCTGTGAGGTAGAAGATGAGTGGAGGTGTTATACATAAACTGAAGAGGAGAATTACTGAATTATGTAGAAAAGTCACTAATGAAAATTCAAATTAAAGGCAGCTTCAAGCGCAAAAGAGAAAACAGAAATGACAGATTGCTCAGCTCAACATTAAAAGTAACAGGAAGAATAAGAGACTTACACATTGAGTAAGAGAACTTGCAGGAAGACCAGATGAGGGAGGGGGTTACAAGAAAACCATTACAGACAGGAGACAGGAGTCCATGGCTACTACCAATATGTACCTGAACAGCTGACCACCATTAAACTACAACCCTTATCAGGTACTCAGATCAGGACAACATCCATTGTATTAAGAAGGAACACATAGGTGGCAACACTGAGAAATACAACTACACTGCCTGGGCTGTTCAGACACAAACCCCTTGTAGAACTGTATGGAAAATTAACCATCACATAGTAATATGAACTGTCAGAGAGATGGTCAACATTCTACACATTGTTTATTATATTGACTATCATCTTCATTATTATTATATTGTTTAGTATCGTATTGTACTTATAGCATTATAATGAACATTTTGACCATTTAAAGACTATCGTGATGCGTACAAATACGTGTTCAGAATTAAGAGAACAACAAATTTAAATTTAAAATTCTATTCTATTCTAATATACTTATTTACACTATTGCGGAGATGGGCATTATCCTGACATTATAGTGGTAAATGGGATCTGATGGCTGTGTGCAGGCAAGTACATGCAAAATACAGACTGTCCGCATTGCATCTGTGTCCTCTGCACCTCCCGATATCTGATAGGTCATCATCCCGCTGCAGGACAGAACGCTGTTTGCAGCTGTCCGCAGCGTTTAATGCCTGAATAAGAACGAACAATTGTTTTAATTGCCTCTTGTTACAGATGAAATCCACAACGCATTGCACTACGAAAGAGACGAAAGTGTTAATGTGTCATGGAGGCTTCAATTATTTAAAAGGCTGTGGCTGAGTTTGGTGGTGTCATGCGAGCTTGAGATAACGAGGGAAGATAAATGAGATTATTTAAAAGAGGCCAGAGAGCTCTTAATCTGCAATTGGGGAAGGCTAATGGAGCCGAGCAGGAAACCGTACAGATCAATATATAAATATAGAAAAGGAAGGAGGTTGCGAAGGAGGGTAATGCCAGAGAGAAAGACGGACTAGTGCAGCTCACATCAAGGGAGAAGAAAAAGGAATTCAGATGCAATCAAAAAGCAAATAAAGGATTCCAAGGAGCAGGAATCACAATTTTGATGCCAGTAGCAATTGCCGAGTCAGAAATTTGGTGGCCACCACCCTCATGTTCTTTTGTATAGATAAATGGGTGTATTCGCCCGACGGGTACCTTCTGAGAAATCATTTACATTACACCAGAAACTGTAGATTACTTGGGTTGGATCCAGAAGTGTTCTGGCAGACACCAGCTAGTCTGTTCTTACATTGCATACGTGTGAAGATGGACCGATACCTTCGCACCTTCTGCTTTTTCGCACACAGGACCCTTCCATAAGATTTACTCACCAGGCCCACATAAAACGTCCCTTACCGTATTATTACCGTACCATCAAGCATACACGCTATACGCATGGCGAATTGTCCAGCCCCACCGGAGGATTTAGCTATGGCTGGAAACCTTTAGATCACACATCCGAGAACCGCCATGCAGCCATCTTTAAAACGCAGAGTGCGTAAAATGGCCCCATTGTGTAATTCTGGATCTGGTCCCTTATTATTACAAGTAGTGTTGCTGGATAACGCACACATAATCATGTTTGTATATGGCAAGATGGAGCAGGCTTGATCCCCACACAGAAATGTAGTGACCTCTAGTTTAGCCAGACCATTCAAAGGAAGCTCTGTGACTACTGTGGCCACTTCCCAGTCCTCATCCCATCAGCAGGGGATGCGGTTGCTCATCCATCCGGCTGTACTGTGACAATGATACGGTTGTCAGCTCGACAGCACTATCGGAAAACAGAATATTGCTATTGGAAATCTATGCACCTATTTCTACCTTTCAGAATAGCGTCAGGAGGGCTGTCAGGGTTAGGCCTCGGGCTTAAGTGGTAAGGTCATGGCTAGGCTGCGGATAGTGGAGGGTAAGGGGAGGGTTAAGGTTAGGAGGAAGGGCTTTTCTGTCGGTGGAAAAATCTTTGCGACGCCGGGAGTCGCCATTTAACAGCTGCAAGACTGTCTGTCAGAAAACAGACCATCAAACCGGTAAACCACACCATCACCAGGACGCCTACTCTCCAAAATATAAGCTCCTTTATTTACACCTAGTCATTTCTACATAGCAACCAAAGCAACAACAGATAAAGACACAAGGCCGTATTCACAGATCCGCACCTAAGTCACCCTAAAACGCAGAGTGCGTAAAATGGCCCCATTGTGTAATTCTGGATCTGGTCCCTTATTATTACAAGTAGTGTTGCTGGATAACGCACACATAATCATGTTTGTATATGGCAAGATGGAGCAGGCTTGATCCCCACACAGAAATGTAGTGGTCTCTAGTTTAGCCAGACCATTCAAAGGAAGCTCTGTGACTACTGTGGCCACTTCCCAGTCCTTATCCCATCAGCAGGGGATGCGGTTGCTCATCCATCCGGCTGTACTGTGACAATGATACAGTTGTCAACTCGGCAGCACTATCGGCAAACAGAATATTGCTATTGGAAATCTATGCACCTATTTCTACCTTTCAGACTAGCGTCAGGAGGGCTTCCAGGGTTAGGCCTCGGGCTCAAGTGGTAAGGTCAGGGCTAGGCTGCGGATAGTGGAGGGTAAGGGGAGGGTTAAGGTTAGGAGGAAAGGCTTTCCTGTCGGTGGAAAAATCTTTGCGACGCCGGGAGTCGCCATTTAACAGCCGCAAGACTGTCTGTCAGAAAACAGACCATCAAACCGGTAAACCACAACCCATCACCAGGACGCCTACTCTCCAAAATATAAGCTCCTTTATTTACACCTTCTCCTTTCTACATAGCTACCAAAGCGACAACAGATAAAGACACAAGGCCGTATTCACAGATCCCCACCTAAGTCTCCCGTCCTGCCCC
>WWET01002357.1:29065-45568 GCA_011038615.1 Limnodynastes dumerilii
AGGTACCTTATGGCACTTAAGAAGAAAACCACACACATACATTACCTTCCTGGCTAATCTAAATCCCTCCCACTCCCACCTAAACACTCCCCAAGGCGGCATTACGCTGACTCTCTCACTAAACTTCTCCGTGCGATCTGTAAAGACTGCGCAGAGGCAATGCACACACCTAACTGGTACAGATTGCGTAAATGACCTACTATGTAGGCGTATTAGGTCATTTTGCTAATCTCCGCACCCAAGAAGCAGAAGCTTCTTAGGTGCGAATACAGGCCACGGACAGGATATATGATAGTTCCTCATGAATATTTATCTATAATAAAGTGCTAGCTGGCAAGTTTAGAATACAAAATGCGAGTCTACCAGCAATGGAAAGGTTTCGCAGCGTTTACATCTAAAACCCGCGTGAGGGTCTTTATACAAGAAAGGAAGACTGTGTAGTATAGGAAACATAGTAGAAAGGATTCCGGTTTAATAAAGGAATACATATCTGTAAGTGTTATGATGAACGATATGAAGCGTTTGACTGACTAACAAATGCACTGAGCTGCAATTAGTAGGACACAAGCCCAGGAAATTGCAATGCATGTGGTTTACTTCACTTAAGAGAGCGTCTGAAACATGAAACACAGGCACAGACAGCCGGGATATATGATAGATGGTCATTCTGGATGTACAATGAGTGCATAGTGACAGGACATGATTCTAAACATGACCAGCACATTGTAAAATACTCCCTATGAACAGAAGACGTGGACTCACCTTTAAAACATCACCTCGTTTGAAACTAAGTTCATCGTCGGCTGTGGCTTTAAAGTCATATTTTGCTATGGCTTCCATGGCTACAGCAGTGGCCCTGCCCTGAGGGGGTCTTCGATACGGGGATGGACCCCTCCTCTTCCGTCTATACCTTTACAATGCCGCCTGGCACAGCACCGACGTCCCAATTCTCCTGCCACCCCACTCTTGTTATCGATCCGAGGGTAACTCACTCGCGGCCTGCAAGACAATGGAGGCAAATTGGATTAGGTTTAAATTCCTGCAAGTAAATTATACGGAGGTTTTTATATGCTACGTGTAAACTGTTCTCTCAAGAACGCCACAAATAAGCGCCTAGCTTTCCATAGCCTAATAGCAAGATGTTAGATTATATTATTAGATATGAATCATCCTTGTGCAGCACGGTTATACAGTAAAGCAAGTTCCATTAAACGCACACAAAGCCCCGCCAGCATCATCAATGATGGCAACCCACACAGGTCAAAAAAATCTGATAACGCAGTCACTTGCATCACTGACTCAGAACATGAATAATCCATTGTAGTTTACCCCAAAAGACAAGCCTTGCCTGGTAATCAGTCACTGGAAGACTCTGTAACAGCCATTCAAAAGCATATGCATTGCTTGGGCATCTAATGTTATGGAAACTACAACGAGAGGCCAACGATGGTAAGTTTGCACATGGGAGCAAGTAGGGTGGATCTCAACGTTCATTGCCAAGTACAGATCAGGTTCCTAGTACAGCTACGAAGCAGCAGAACAAGATTTAGCTCACAGGGAACTTTATAAAGGCCTTATGCTATGTTTGAATTTGGGAGCATTTTCCTCCTTTTAGTTGCACTTTGACACAGAAAAAAAAAAAAGAGATAAAGTACCTTCAGGGGAACCCAGACCAAGGTAATAATGATCAAAACACAAAACAATGTTATGCAATAGAGACAGCCCAATGTCCACTTATTGCTTACACCATCAGTATTGACTCTATGCTAATCCAAACATGGAAGAGCTCCAATGACAGGTAAAAGGGACACGACTGCGTAATTTGTTTTAATGTATTTGCACAAATAAAGACGTAGTTGTGTGGCACTTGCTGGACAAGATTCCATAACACTCCAGGCCTGTAATGTGCATTAGTCACCTCTGGAAAAATCAGCGTTATGACAGACGCCAATAGTGAATAGTCGTCCTTTTAGTCTACCTCAAAACTTTTAGTATTAGACAGTATTGTTAATGGCTTCATAGATGGTTTTACGACTGTGCATGTCAGAACATACAGATCAGTTAGAGTAAGAATAACATTTGCATCCAATCAATACGATTTTATTCTACGTGCAGTCTCTTGTTGCTAAAATTCAGAAAAGAAGGCCTTAACTTTACCCAGTGAACACTTAAAAATAAGAGGCAATCCCTGATGCATGACTTCCTGGTAAAATACTTTACATATAAATGAACCAGATCCTTATCCACTGAGCAGCATCAAGCCTTATCTCAGGGCAATCAATTTGAAGAATTCTGCTGCATTACATAAATCCATAGCCACGAGGTTCGAATAGTCAAAAGGTAGCAAGTAAACCCATAAAGTAAGCTCATTGACTGTTAACACCTCACGTTGGGTACACACTATTGGCCCAATAGCTGTACAGTGCAGGGCTCCAGCAGGTAAATAAACAAATATATTAGTATAAGCACCCTGTGCATCTAACTGCAGCAAGTCAAACTCAACACGGAGAACCACAAGATCTCACACAAAACTCAATGCAAAGAATGCCATGAATATATGTCAAGCGCTGGTAAACATCACATAACCACTAAAAATTCAAAGTTGATATAAACGTTCCTTAACGATTCAAAATTAAAAATGTCCAATAATTCAAGAAAAGATATTAAGCAAATAATGTCTCCACATCGGTATCCAGGATTCCAAAACGTTTCTTCTAAAATCAATTTCTGAAAGTCTGTGTGGTATAGAATACAATGCAAACGCCTTCTAACCTTAAAAAAGAAAAGAAAAGAAAAGGATACCGGACGTAACACATACGTCCGGTGTTTAGCGTTTTTTACTACTGCGCATGCGTAGTAATTTTTTTTTATTGTAATCTACGTATCTTTATCTTACGTAGATTGCGTAAAACAGCTGATCAAATTGTGATGTATTCAGATCAGATGAATAATATTATACACCAGGATCAGACCGTGAGTAGCTAACTCACTTATAAAATACTCTCTATACAGGGTTAAGTTCCGTCCGAGCCCATTTCTGAGGAAATAGGCTGTGCTTCCCTTATGCCCGTTAAAGCGGACGGGGGGGAAGCATTTAAATTGTACAGTGTGGGAGGGGGCTCCCACACTGTAGCGGATCAGCGGTCACACGGCTAAGCGTAAGCTGCCATAAAGCCCGCATGACAGAGGAGAGTGACAGGGGGTGTGTACTCCCCTCTGTCTCGTGTTATTACAGACCCCCGCACGCGCGGAAAGCATGCGGGAGTCTGAATCTAGTCCTTATTTTTTTTTGTGTATAATAATAAACGATCAGATTTACTCCAAGCGCTTCCTTTCTTACTGTATATGTTATACGTCCGGTACTCTGAATACGGGCCACCACGCCAACAGAACAGTCCAGAAACACACTCCTTTAATAATTGGATTCTGTTATGGTGGCAAAGCGCAGTGTGAAGTTAAACTTTTCCCCACTGAGTGACTGACTATGGAATCCCAACCTAATAGGAGCTTTCAATGCCCAGTTGACTAGGTAAGTGGTCCAGGTGGGGTCCCCCAGTCACTGATACCAGTGACTATTAATATGGCCATATACCATGTACTAGCTGCCTACTAAAGTCTTTCATGTGACACAGTGCCCAGAAATCTGACTTGAGCGCTGCACACAATACTAGCCGCTACACAGAAATATATGCAAGCATAATACCCACTAGTACGATATAGATTGCAGTAGATATTGCACAGATTGGCTGCATGGATGTCATGTGACTCATGGGAGACGAAGCTTGTTCTGCAAGATAAGACACTGCTGCCAAAGGCAGACATTATCAGAGCAACTCAGGCTGATTATAGGGGAAAGATACAAGACTGCCTGCAAACTGAAAAGACAAGACACAGCCCATGGCCTGCTGTGGAGTATGTGTACCCGTTTTATTGCAATTATTTCACCACTAAATACACTCTCTCTAAATTGCATCTGTACACATTTCCTCTACAAGTCTTTCACTAAAATGTACCAAAGCACAAACTCAGCCAACTAAGTGCACGGGTATTGCAAAACAGATTTATTTTGTTTGTGGGCACAAAAAGCAGCAATATTTGAGTACGTTTCTTTAGAACAGAAGGTCTTGACAATACCCAGAAACCAGGGTAGCAAGCAGCCACATAACGGGAGTCATATCCACCAATTCCTACAGATTGGCATCTTCCCTGCTCCTTAACAGATCCGGATGGCTACAAATTATCTATCACCGCAGCGGAAGCTCCTGATTTCCCGCTTACTTTAGTGCTCATTACATATTTAAACTAATAAAATTAGGAATAATGTTGCAGCATCCATCTTGCTGGAGGAAAAAGATGGAAGTATATATTTCGGCAATATCTTAAAACAGGGCTCAACGAGTTATATTATAAATTTATGAGACAGATTTTTCAATAAACAATTTTATATGGACAGTTGTGTGTGTAAAATAAAGATACATTAATGAGCTTATTAAAATACTGATCTCCTTAGAATGAACAAATAAATATCACACACACACAGCAAACCGTCTCCAAGCCATCTCACCTACTGAATGAAGTCTTCACACTGCTCAGTGTAAACATGACATGGATGTGCATGCTGTCACTGATCAGAGACATTGCCTGGTCCACCACGCAGAGAGGTTGTAACAGCGGTGGCCCAGGCCATGTGCATGGCTACACCAGGGGGAACTGAATCTGATGTCTCTGGTGGACTTGCTGACAAACCCTGTCTCTAAAGGGCCTTATGGCACTAAGGGGTGGGGGGAGCAAAGCGATCTTTGCTCTTTTGGAAAGAACAAAAGGACAAGCAAGCAGCAATAAAGGAACATTGATTGTGGTAGGGTGGTGGACATGTTTCTGTATAGTGGTCAAGCTGCTCCACTCATACAGGAGATCACATGCTCAAAGTGGCCTTTTAAATATGTCTAATCCCATCAGAAGCAGTGGCTGGTAAGTGCAAGAGGTCAAACCAAATTCATTCTGTCGCCTACTTCCATCTCCTTGACATATGGAAGTGCTGGGAAAGAATCACTGAAACACAGAATGTGATGGCAGATGAAGGCCACTTGGCCATCCTCTTTTTAACCATACGGGTCCGGATTCACAGTTACGTAGTCTTCGTCTTACGTACGTTGTTTTAAGAATTGGACTACTACACATGCGTAGTAGCTTATTTACTCTATCTACGTACCATTTCTGTACGTAGATTGCGTAAGCGCGGTCTAAAGACGAAAACTACCTAACTGTGAATCCAGACCACTGACCCGTAATTTAGTTTATTACAATATCCTTCTATTTATCCCAATCAAGTTAAAATAGTTCTACTGTGTTATCCTCTACCAGCTCAGCTATTGCACTGATCAACCACCCTTTATATATATCTACACTCCACCCCTTGATATATGTGAAAGCTGCCATCATACAGCCCCCTTCCCCCCCTCTGCTCCACGCTATATATATTTACTTCCTCTAGTCTATATTGGTTTTGTGATGCATGTCATGCACCATTATAGTTGCCCAACCCTTAGTGTGACTGTGCCCCACACACTGCCAATAATATGTTCTAAAATAGGGCCACATTCATCGTATACTTATATCTATGGTAAAAACACATTACCAAAAAAGTCTACACAAACTCTACGACAATAATTCCATTGCGCTCTTTTTGGCAAAACCTCTTACAGCTGAGATGGAAGAGCAAAGCTACAAGTAAACGTAAAGCAATTGCATTTAATTTGGTTCATCATCAAACCAGTAGATGGATCACCATATACCAGCCCACTTCCACCATTCACCTATAAAGCACTGCACAGACAACACTTTAATAATCATGCCATTCTATCATTTGTGGAATTGCCCCAGTGTATAAACAAGCACATACCATGTCACTCTGAGGATCTATCGTCTGCATAGGTGTAACAAGCTTTAAACTTACCCAAGGTCTCCTACAGTTTTACAGAAACATGGGGCAACATATTTACACAAGTTTCAAATTATACGTCTGCATGTTATTGCTGTAGACATTAACAAAACTTGCTCTTTAAATAAATAACACAAAATGATTTAATGGCTTTTGACAGAGACTGGATATATAATTAGCAACTAAAAAAATCACAGCTCTCATGGTTTATATATATTTATATATTTCTGGAGGCCATATCTCCATAAGGACATAAAAACATTAGCAACTGTGTAGTGGAATTGCCCCAGTGTATAAACAAGCACATACCATGTCACTCTGAGGATCTATCATCTGCATAGGTGTAACAAGCTTTAAACTTACCCAAAGTCTCCTACAGTTTTACAGAAACATGGGGCAACATATTTACACAAGTTTCAAATTATACGTCTGCATGTTATTGCTGTAGACATTAACAAAACTTGCTCTTTAAATAAATAACACAAAATGATTTAATGGCTTTTGACAGAGACTGGATATATAATTAGCAACTAAAAAAATCACAGCTCTCATGGTTTATATATATTTATATATTTCTGGAGGCCATATCTCCATAAGGACATAAAAACATTAGAAACTGTGTAAAGAAGAGCAACTAAGATGGTGTGTGTGCGTATATATATATATATATTATATATATATATTTCTCTCAAGGGTTGAACCAGCTTGTTGAAGGGGCATTTTTAAAAAGAAGAGATTTATTATGCAGGAACACGGTCATTGAACAGTATTTGATTAAGACTGGCCATACACAATTATCGATCCCCGCAGGGGGTGTCCTGATAAACAGGACGATTTCTCGCCAGGGAGATGTCCCGTGATCGGCACTATACACCTCTCCTGCTGGGACCGATAACCCTAGCAGAAGAGGGAGGCACTTAAAGAATGATGAGCCATTCAGTAAGCTGATGGCTCTCAAATTATCGGGAACTAGCGCCCAATTTAAATTAAACATTCTGGTGCATTTATCTGGCATTTTAAAATTTGATCTTGGCCACTAACTAGAGCGATTATTTTCCCAATCACCCGATAACTGGATGATCAGGCAGAAAATCGCTCAAGTGTACGGCCAGCTTTAAAAGAAATGTATGGAGATTTACCAAGAACTGAAAGTGTAGCTGATGAGTGGAATAGTCTCCCATAGATGGTAAAGGCTAATACAATGCATTCATTTCTTAACAAAGCTTGGTGTAAACATAGGGGTATCATACATTTTAAAGCAAAATGTATAGTAAAATAAGCTCTAGGTCAGTAAATAAAAAAATAAAAAAATACACGGGCCATGTGGCTCTTATCTGCTGTCACATTCTATGTTTCTAAGCTCTGATCATTCAATACGAAATCTGAAACAAAAATCCTAGAAAGGTTTAGATCCTAACAAAGGGACACAACAAATTAGCAGTATTGCAATACATGCAAAGCCCATGAGCAATGGACACCATATAACTATTACATTACAGCAAGACAATGCAATGAGCAGCTAGCCTTCCCCAATATGTGTTTGTACAAGGAGGGAGAAGCTGCATGCATCGTGACATGTGCTGTCCAGCCCACTCTTGTGTCCAACACACAACAGACTGGATTACATAGCAGCAGCTGATCACTATTCATAGAAACGTTATTATCACAACAAACACTAGACCTTCGCCAGCTATTTATTCACAACGCTGGGAAATGGCAGGAATTATAATTATTAGCGTCTTCATTTCATTGCTCCTTTTTTAAACTAAATGCAGACCAAACACAATGCATATTTAATTCTCTATATTTAATATAGGGAGTATTAATAATACTTGCATGTTATAAACTGAATAAGACAAAATAAACCAATCAAAAAATAGTGGTGAGCGATGAAATAGAATACTTTGTGTTTCTGCTGATCACTTGGCTCAGTGCTGCACACAACACTTACCTACTGAGCCTGCATATATCAAATGATGCAAGGACTAGACTGAACTCATCGCAGGAGTGTGGAAAGAATTGTGCTATACTTATATGCAAATATTGCTAAACTAGGTTTTATATATTATATTTATGCTTTGGGTGTTTGTGGCACACCTGTGCAATTTATCAGGCATTTTATACGATTATAGACCATTGAAACACTATTGCAAGAGAGGGTACACTCCCACAATCTTGATTTTTAGTGTTAAAAACAGGTCGGCGGTGAGAAATAGCCATTTTTAACGTTCTAACGACCATTTCTGAACTGCAATCGACAGCTCCTGCCCAGCCGAGGACAAGCAATCGAACATCCCCAGGAAGAATCCGCAATGGCAAGTGGTGAGTATTTATCCAACCCCAACCTTTATCCTGATGCTCACCTTAACCCTCTCTTGCTCGCAGCCTGACCCTAAGACCCCTTTCACATCACCACTAAAAACACAGGTTTTTGGCCTTAAACCCGGGGTTTTTATGGTGATGTGAAACATCTCCTCTGTCTGGACCCGAATCTAATGACTTGGCAATTGGACCCGGGAAAAAAAAAAAGAAGGGGGTTTCCCAGGTCAACATGGGCACGGTGTCAATATGAAAGGTTAAGTGTTGTTTTTCAACACAGGCCTCTTCACAAAGATACTTCATTGGAGTAAATGGTTTACTATTGCTATGGCAATGTCAGGGCAGACCCAGGTCCAGGAATTTCCCAGGTCAAACATGCAGCATTTTAAGGGGCCGAGACTTTTTTTTTACTACAATTCATTCTGCAAAAATCCTAGGTTATTGCAGTGTGGTGATGTGAAAGCTCTCCGTCCCGGCAGCCTGACCCCAAGGCTCCCCTCCCGGCAGCCTGACCCCAAGGCTCCCCTCCCGGCAGCCTGACCCCAAGGCTCCCCTCCCGGCAGCCTGACCCCAAGGCTCCCCTCCCGGCAGCCTGACCCCAAGGCTCCCCTCCCGGCAGCCTGACCCCAAGGCTCCCCTCCCGGCAGCCTGACCCCAAGGCTCCCCTCCCGGCAGCCTGACCCCAAGGCTCCCCTCCCGGCAGCCTGACCCCAAGGCTCCCCTCCCGGCAGCCTGACCCCAAGGCTCCCCTCCCGGCAGCCTGACCCCAAGGCTCCCCTCCCGGCAGCCTGACCCCAAGGCTCCCCTCCCGGCAGCCTGACCCCAAGGCTCCCCTCCCGGCAGCCTGACCCCAAGGCTCCCCTCCCGGCAGCCTGACCCCAAGGCTCCCCTCCCGGCAGCCTGACCCCAAGGCTCCCCTCCCGGCAGCCTGACCCCAAGGCTCCCCTCCCGGCAGCCTGACCCCAAGGCTCCCCTCCCGGCAGCCTGACCCCAAGGCTCCCCTCCCGGCAGCCTGACCCCAAGGCTCCCCTCCCGGCAGCCTGACCCCAAGGCTCCCCTCCCGGCAGCCTGACCCCAAGGCTCCCCTCCCGGCAGCCTGACCCCAAGGCTCCCCTCCCGGCAGCCTGACCCCAAGGCTCCCCTCCCGGCAGCCTGACCCCAAGGCTCCCCTCCCGGCAGCCTGACCCCAAGGCTCCCCTCCCGGCAGCCTGACCCCAAGGCTCCCCTCCCGGCAGCCTGACCCCAAGGCTCCCCTCCCGGCAGCCTGACCCCAAGGCTCCCCTCCCGGCAGCCTGACCCCAAGGCTCCCCTCCCGGCAGCCTGACCCCAAGGCTCCCCTCCCGGCAGCCTGACCCCAAGGCTCCCCTCCCGGCAGCCTGACCCCAAGGCTCCCCTCCCGGCAGCCTGACCCCAAGGCTCCCCTCCCGGCAGCCTGACCCCAAGGCTCCCCTCCCGGCAGCCTGACCCCAAGGCTCCCCTCCCGGCAGCCTGACCCCAAGGCTCCCCTCCCGGCAGCCTGACCCCAAGGCTCCCCTCCCGGCAGCCTGACCCCAAGGCTCCCCTCCCGGCAGCCTGACCCCAAGGCTCCCCTCCCGGCAGCCTGACCCCAAGGCTCCCCTCCCGGCAGCCTGACCCCAAGGCTCCCCTCCCGGCAGCCTGACCCCAAGGCTCCCCTCCCGGCAGCCTGACCCCAAGGCTCCCCTCCCGGCAGCCTGACCCCAAGGCTCCCCTCCCGGCAGCCTGACCCCAAGGCTCCCCTCCCGGCAGCCTGACCCCAAGGCTCCCCTCCCGGCAGCCTGACCCCAAGGCTCCCCTCCCGGCAGCCTGACCCCAAGGCTCCCCTCCCGGCAGCCTGACCCCAAGGCTCCCCTCCCGGCAGCCTGACCCCAAGGCTCCCCTCCCGGCAGCCTGACCCCAAGGCTCCCCTCCCGGCAGCCTGACCCCAAGGCTCCCCTCCCGGCAGCCTGACCCCAAGGCTCCCCTCCCGGCAGCCTGACCCCAAGGCTCCCCTCCCGGCAGCCTGACCCCAAGGCTCCCCTCCCGGCAGCCTGACCCCAAGGCTCCCCTCCCGGCAGCCTGACCCCAAGGCTCCCCTCCCGGCAGCCTGACCCCAAGGCTCCCCTCCCGGCAGCCTGACCCCAAGGCTCCCCTCCCGGCAGCCTGACGGGTAAGGGAGGGTTAGGGTCAGGCTACGGGTAAGGGAGGGTTAGGGTAATGGAAGGGGAGGGTTAGGGTTAGAATTAGGGGAAGGGTTGGGGTAGTTTTATCCCTTACCTTTTGGAGCACCAAAAGTTCTGTGCTCGGTGGATCAATTGCTATGCCTCATCGAGACATATGCTATCAAAATCCCAACCAGTTCGAAACTGGCTGGAAGGAAACGGCCCTATCGAAATAGGGCCGTTCTTTCAGTGGACCCACACCCGTATAATCCTGCTACTGTGCTAAACTTCAAATAATGCCCAATATACTGATTTGCGATCTATGGGTGTAACGAAATAAAATAATTTTAAATAAATGTAGTTTTTAGTAACATGAATGACATTTATTTGGCTTATTTCTCTTTCACGTGTTCTGATTTGGCTGGTTATATAACTTGGCTCGTTTCACGCTGTTGTCAACACAGATTTTAGCCTGTGACACAGAGCTCACAGATAGGAGCTAAGTGAACACTGCAAACATATACTTGAAGAGATGTCTTTAATCTGGATCACATGGGGTACATATAACCACACCTGTTACACTGCTGCTTATAACCCATCACGACTCACATTCACTTTCTTTTTTTTACTACCCTTGAATATCTATCTTTTTAGCTTACAAATGACAAGCCGAAAAGAGCAGCAGAGGAACAGGCTCTCCATTGTCCACTGTGGGGGACTAATCCTCACCAGAACACATAAGCAAGAAGCAGAACTACCCCTTTAATTTAATGTTATGCAAAAAGTCTAACTTCCTCTTAAAGAGAATGTGGACTTAACCCCTTGCAGGGCCACGTTGCTGTTGTCTAAATGCTGGGAGTGATGTATTGGCTGTCACAGCCCCATGATAAGAGGACTGCAGGCTATGCCATCTGCTTGGGAAATGCATATGTATACATTTTATGGGAGGGATCCCAGTAACAGTCTTTCCCCTACAGAGATACCATCTGTTAGCATCCATGACCTATCAATAAACGAGCCCGGGTATAGCAAATAGCAACATAAAGAGCTCTGCAAGAGTCAAACACCGCACCTGTTACTGCACTCTCTGAATGACAATTTATTCAATTACAGCTAAATTCAGGGGAATGTTTAAATAATACGATTGCTATTACAAGGTCTTTTTGACCTCTGAACATAAAAAGAAGGGTCCATAGCCGGTGCCCTGAGCTCACACTGCTCCTCCCTTAATGGGAGACGTTTCACTATGTCCCCATACTTTTCTTGCATTCACTTCCTGAAACCTTTACTCAGACATGTGGTAGGGAAACCATGTGAGCAAAGCGTTACTGCATCACTGTCCATCCTCAGCACTAGAGTAAGGTGGGCAATTCCTAATACAGTAGAAGTCTAACAGATGGGGGACCATATTGGATATCACAGGATGTCAGCATGAACCTACTATCTCCCCACGCACAGGAAAAGGGTGTGTAACCCAATTACAGTAAAAGTCAAGCTTAGCTACACTAACCAAAGGGTTACATCTGCTTGGAACAACCAATGATATCTACACATGGTCCTCTTCATCACCAGCATAGCCTGTTACACAATGGCTGACAGGGAGGACAACGCAATCTAACCTAAGATGTTGCTATTTAACCAAAATATATGCATTGAATGTAACGGATGCATAAAAGCAGCATTTCATGCAAGAGATTGTGAGATGTGCTTTCAGAACAATAAATAAGTGGGATGTTCAATTCCAACTTTAACAATTGTGCCAATAAGGACACAGGGAAAAAAGTTACATACCAATGTCTTTCTATGCAAAGTAGATATTCTACCAGTATTCAGATCACAAAAATACACAAACTCCCCCACTTGTATTAACTGTATAAGAGAAAAACATGTATTACTTGTTATAGTTATATACAAAATAATAAGCCTATGTGCTTACAGTGTAAGTTATGTATGACAAAGTTTAAATGAACTTACAAAGGGAGGATAATTCCGAGCGATCATCAAACACAGCAAGAAATAGTCGGTAATCTGTACGACTTTTCTACTAGAGTATTTTCACGATATCAGCGCCATACACTACACGTGCACCAAGAGATTGTTCTATGAAATTTTAATTAGCAGACGATATTTCATTTATTTTTATCGTGCTCCAAAAACTGGCCCTATCCAACAAGCAAGTTTGTTATATATGTTACTGTGGAGGAAGGTAGAACAGGAGAGGTTTAGCTGGTTATTAGGAATTTCAGCAAAATGACAGCTCCAATTAACTTTTAAGTTGCAACTTTGTCCATACATAATAGTCTTCATAGGAGGCTTCCACAAAACATACTGCTTAGAATAATGGTAAAATTTTCTTTTTGGTGTTCACTTGAAAAATAATTCACTTAAGAGTTTATTTTGGAGTCGAAGGTTAAACTTACAGGCTAGTAATCCTGTACGAGCCGCATATATACACACACATCAGGCCGGATTCACACTTAAGAAGAATGCTTCATAAGTGCGTAGTACTAAGAAGGGAGCTACTACGCATGCATGTAGTAGCCCATCCTATATACAATTATTTTTTATTAAACTATGCTGACAGTATTTAACCCTCAATTTAGTTTAGAATGTAAGAAATCCTTATATTTATTCCAAGCCTGTTAAAATGTTCTACTGTGTTAGCCTCAACCTTCTGAGATGGGAGGTTATTTCACTAACCACCCTTTCAGTAAGGGGCGCAAATTAATTTTACATCTTTTGCACGCAGGTAAAATACTTTACTTTTGCATATAGAACTTAAATAACACATAGCTTCATGTTTAGGCTACAAATTAGAGTTGAACTAAGAAACTTCCTCTCAATTCTAATTTCACAATTAAAATTTTCTCCCCTTACAGTTCAACATGGCATTGCTCAGGTCTACACCTGCACCTAAGGAAAGGTGTTACTGCAGCTCTGAATCAGCCCCTTTATGTTTTGTGACACCACTTTAGTTGCAACTCTTTTAGAATGCAAATCAGCCCAACTGACTTGGAGTGTCTTCACAAAGTCTAATTAAGTTGTGTATTCCGTAATTTCCCTACTTATAACTCAATATTGTGCATCAGAGATGCAGTTTTTGCACCCATAAAACAGATTTGCCACGACTTGTAAACCAGCAGAATATTGCACAAAACTTTTGGCTCAGTTTACCAACTGACAACTTTAACAAATGTTCTAACAATGTTCATGAAGAGATGTTAAACAATGTAAAGTTTTTTTTGTTTGTTAATTTTTTAACTCTATCCATCAAGCAATTGGAAGTGTGCCATATACTGAACTGCAATCGTTAAGCACTTGTACCCTAGTGAAGTGCAGGAACACCTGCTAGATTTATCAGATCAGATGAATATCTGAATAGTTTGTGGAATTGCTGACAAAATGAAAAGGAGTTTCTTGTATGGTCAATATTAGATTTGAAAGAACATGTAGACTCATCTCTCCTTATGTATATATTAAAATAACACAAAAATAAAAATGCATGTGTATTGCAGTGCGGCTTAATGACATTGGGCCGGATCCAGAACTACGTCCGTCTTCCATAGACGGACGTAATTCAATAAACAGTAGCTACTGCGCATGCGTAGTAGCTATTATACGTAATCTGCGTATCGTTTCGATACGTAGATTGCATATATGCGGTCTAAAAGACTGCATATACGCACTCTACATATCAAAACGATACGCAGATTACGTACAATAGCTACTGTTTATTGAATTACGTCCGTCTATGGAAGACGGACGTAGTTCTGGATCTACCCCATTATCACCTTTTTTCTCCCCCAAGTTTATGAGTAAAATGACCCTTAAGTCTTGGGGGAATCTCTCAACCCGCTGACCTTACTTTATACAATTCAATGGATAGCTTTCCAACTCTGAGCAACACACTTTGTAAATTTCTGTTGTGAAACAATCTGTATTCTGACAGTCAACGCCAGTAATGATGCTTACACCACTACCAACCAGGCTGATGTCATACGGGTTACACAACATGTAAAACCATACTGGGTAATAACAGACGATTTGTGCGGTATCTTTGGTTATTTTACTTGCATAAATAGTTAATAGTGGATATGTCACAAGTATGGGATCACACCTATTATAACTAGATTTAGACACATGTTGTGAAAAGACTAGAATTTAGAAGCAGCTACTTCCTTAAACTGCTTGGTGCTTATGAAGCAAAAACATTTAAAATAAATTATGCTGAAAATGCACTTTCACAGAAACCTAAAGCCAGTGCTGACAAGACACACTGAAACTGAGCATACTGGACATTGAAATCAATAAAAATAATTGCAGAGGAATGATTTATATGTAAAATAAAAACAATGACACATGGTCAGTTTCATTATACAGAAAAAATATACAGCTTTAATATTTTTGCCCATATATTTTTTGAAAAAAAGTTTATTTTACTGTATTTTGTGGGCTAAGAGTTTAGATTTTTATTGTTCACTAAAAGGCATTATGAAGATTGTTCCTTAAAATGTCAGTGATCCCTGCAATGAAACACATCAAGATATACTAGATGAAGAGACAAAAGATGGTGTAGGAAATAGATGGATAGCATAATTGTAATGAAAAGGCTCAATGGTAAAAACGTTACTTTAGCTACCTACTCAATTTATCCCCTGCTTCCATCAACTGGGCTCTTTTACAGATATGCGGTCGGGATTTTTTATTGCATTTACTGCCTATTCCTTCTATTTTTGTACCCAAAGCCAAGCAAATAAAATAAAACAGATTCTTACTAGAAACTTTTATAAGTGTCATGTCATCTTGCTCGCAAGCTCTGGTCTCCAAAGTCACAACACATGGAAGTCACATAAAAGCAATTTCACAGATGCCTCTGAACAAATCCTATTTATACTGTGTATATGTTGTTTTTTTGAACACCAGTCCTGGTAACCAATGCAATGATAATGTTGCTACAAATTCTTAAGAAGCATACTACACAGGTGAGAGGTCTATAATTACATGGAAGACACCATTATACTTTGTTGTGAATATCTGTCAGTAACATGCACCATACAGAAGCTCCACACAATCACCAGAAAAATTAGCCAATATAGTTTTAAAGCCTTATTTTAAATCCCAATTTTCTACTACTAATTCTTTATTGGTAGCCCACTCTAGCGGAAGCAATAATAGATATATCTGTCATAAACAAAACAAAAAATATACAAAAACTGTTGCAAATAACAGTAATATTTCTCTTATGTTTCTCAGAATGCCATTAATAAGATACATATTTTAAAGGACGGAAATTTGGAAAAGCAGATGTGATTACCCCATTCATTTGCAGCAATTATGTGATAATATATCTATAACAGAGCACACACTGACACAATCAATCCCAGCCATAAAGCCTATCACCCACTTGATCTCTGAATGTAACTATGGAATCCCCCCTACCAACATTTGCTTCCTCAATCTGCCCTTAGCACTTCACTGGCACATCGCCCTTGCCAGTCCCTCATCCCTCGCCCTCTGGCAGCTGCTACAGCCCAGCTCTGCTACCATGCAGACTGCCAATGCTGCCACATCCCTCCATCATGGGCCAGTGACTACCCATCCCAGACATTACAAAGTGCTGTATGATATCACTGCCCATTACTGGGATCCCTATGCATCCATCAGATGCCAAGCAGCCCCCCCATGACGGACCCCTCCTCAGTGTCACCATCCCCATCCTCTCTGTCCCCATCATGTCCCTTCCTTAAGCTACTCCACCCAACAGATGTCCCCAGCACCAGCTGACACCCCGCTCTCGCGCTGGGCCGTTGCCCTCCATCACGATTACAGTAACCTCAAAGCGCGCCTCCCCCCGACATCCCAGCCCCCCCGGTTATATCCACCGGGCTCACCGTTTTTCCGCGGAGCTACCTCTCCTCTCTCTTTTTCTGGCCGCTTCCGCTCCGCCCCGGGGCAGATCCTCCCGCGAGACTTCCGGGAGACAGCGTCAGATCCCGCGGGCGTAGCAGCGCTTTTTGTGTCATCTCACCACGTGACAGGACTAGGTACTGTTGGAGTGACGTTTAGGCGTGTACACGACACGAC
>WWET01002357.1:50974-67170 GCA_011038615.1 Limnodynastes dumerilii
TCTGTTTTTATTCTGTTTGTGGGCATGTCTGGGATCAGTTGCTGACAGGGGGAGCTGATCCACAGCAGCCATTTTGGAGACTTTAAGGGGTGTCTCCTAGGTAAGTTGGCTCTCAATTTATAAACATATATATGGGACCCAACATTGGGACTCTCAATTTTAGTTAGGACCACCATATACAGAAAGGCCTTGACGGTGGCTGGTGGCTTATCCCATATTTGATCAAATATGTGTAACGAACATTTCTGTGTTTTATTTTACAGATAGAACAATAGAGTTTGTTACTGGTTTATGGCAGTGTGCTGGGGCTTTTCTTTCCCTTTGTTTCTGTGGCTAGCAGACTAACCCCCTGCCTTTCACGCACCTGTTTAACATATACTTATAAATTGATTGAGCAACTTCCAATTTTTTTTAAATTAAGTTTCCTATTCACGCCTACGCATCAACTTACTCCCTTGGTACCTGAAAAGGGTCCACAAGATTTGGAACCCGTGACACCCTTTGGTGTCCAGCAAATTTGGACCCTATTGTATCCAGTCTCCAGTGTGCAACTATTGTGCCCAGTCTCCATTGTGCCCAGGGTTGCCAACTTTTAAACGCTTCCTTTCGGAAGATCCTGGAGGGAAGCCATAGATGCATGCAGGGGGCGGGGCTTAATTATGCAATTCATGCAAATCACATCATTAAACCCCACCCCTTGACTATTAATTACCCCGTTTTTAGGTTTACTAGGGACAGGGGCGGGGTTTGATGATGCAGTTCGCATAATCAAGTCCCTCCCTGTCTCTAGCAACACTAGGATACTACTGTTGCCAGGCAGGGGGGCAGGACTTGAGTATGTAGTTTTTTTGAAACCACGGGCCTCAAGCCCTCTGCGGGAGATTTGCCAGCTTTCCCGGGAGAGTTGGCAACCCTGATTGTGCCCCTTGCTGTCTCCCTCTTCTTCTGCGGGGCTCTGCTGGAATTACGTTGCCTACCAGTGTCATTCACATAGATTGTACTGGGAGTAAAGGGCTCTATTTCCATGAATAATGCTGCCTCATATGTAAGGCAGCATAATTCAGTGAAATAGGTTTGATCCTGCAGGTACAAGGAACAAAAGAGAGGTCCGGCGCTCCAAACAAGCGTTATATAACACTATATGTCAGCACATACATAAAACAGAGGTTTAGTTCACAATACAGCTATATTGGGTTAAGCTCACCTGCTCAACGTCAAGGCACCTCCTGTAGGTGAGTCCCTATCCATCTGCTATATGTGTACTCAGGAGGTCTGTTTTAAGACACCCGTACTATTTGAACAGTGTGCAAGCAGCCATTTTGTTGCAAAGGTCAAACTCCCAAAGTGAAACTAGCAAAGTAACATATATACACTTGCACACATTTCATACATAGAATTAGAAGAGCGGCCTGTGTTTTTTTGTTACTTTGCTAGTTTCACTTTGGGAGTTTGACCTCTCCCACAAAATGGCTGCTTGCACACTCTTCAAATAGTAGGGGTGTCTTAATACAGACCTCCTGAGTACACATATAGCAGATGGATAGGGACTCACCTACAGGAGGTGCCTTGACGTTGAGCAGGTGAGCTTAACCCAATATAGCTATATTGTGAACTAAACCTCCTTTTTATGTATGTGCTGACACATAGTGTAATATAATGCTTGATTGGAGCGCCGGACCTCTCTTTTGTTCCTTGTAGTTGCACAGTGGTCATTGTGGTCCTTGGCTGCACCTCTACATTTATATATACACATTTCATATATTGATTTAGAAACGCGGCCTGTGTTTTTTGTTACTTGGTCCTGCAGGTATTCACAGTTCAGGTTTTGTGAATGACGCTGGCCGCATCATGCAGTCGGTGTCTGCGTGAGCCGTGGCCCAGGGGAGGGCAAGGTGACCCAAAGGGGGTTGCATTGCTGGGCGTTCCCTTTAAGCCACCTAGGGATATGATAGAAGCTGTCACATATATTAAGAGGTGTAACCAGGCATGGAGAGGGGCATTTTTCAAAGGAAGAGATGTATTAGAACATGAGGGCATGCGTACAAACTGGAGGGTGCTAGGAGGGTGCTAGGTGCTAGGAACATTACTTCACTGTAAGGGTAGTTGATAAGTGGAAGAGCCTCCCATGTGTGGTGGTAGAATCTAACAGTAGAAGACTTTAAACATTTATATTTATATCTGGCATGCGTACAAACTGGAGGGTGCTAGGATGTGCAGAAACATTACTTCACTGTAAGGGTAGTTGATAAGTGGAAGAGCCTCCCATGTGTGGTGGTAGAATCTAACAGTAGAAGACTTTAAACATGTTTGTTATAAATATAAGGATATCCTTATAACCCTGTTTATTAGCAGCGAGACCTCAAGAAAGCATTCAATTTGGCACGTAGTGTACGGGTACAAAGTAGCCAATCGCATAGCGGCTCTGTGGCCATATATATACGTGACACAAGTGCAGGTTAATAAACTGTATATTATAGTGGTTTAAAAAAAAAAGTTTTATATTGCGTCTACTTATAATGATATGTAAACTCACTGAAACCTTTTAAAAATGAATAAATGAATAGGAAAAAAATTGTTTTATTGTTTATAAAAAAAACTAATAACCATATCAAAATAATCCATCAGCAATTTAAAATTTATTTTATTTAATATAATATTTTTTTTTAAACTATGAAACGAAAGTGCCTGAAATAGGTCATGGATTGTGTGTCCCATAACTTACACATGACGATTTCAGTAGGTGCAAATGTTTTGACATAAACAGTCATTATTTACGTCTGCATTTTGATCTGGCACGGGGGCACTGGCCCTGGCACATCCTTACTGTACTTTGCGAACAGATCTGAATGGGACGTGGATCATGTGCTCTTCAGTTGCATGAAAAACGTCACATCAGCTGGTGTGTGCTCACCTCGGGATCGGACCCAGTGTGTGGCCAGCTCTATTTATTTCTTGGCTCAGAGAGACAGAAATGCTTAGTAGAGGCTAATAAGCATGAACCTAGTAGGAATTATGCTCCAGAAATAATGCACCGTATTCACACTTTAGTGTATAATCTAAGTGCGTCTTTTTAACGATTTTTAAAACTGCACATGCCCAGAACCTAAATATACGAATGTGAACCCGCGTGCGTGGCTAGAGGGGCAAGACTTAATGCAAATGACTTGGGCTACTAATGTACAGTATAGGCGTGCCAACAGAGTTAGTACTGAATCGCAGGTAGGAATGCCTTGCATAAACTAACATACGGACGGGAAAAGTTAAGGTAGCCCTCTACCACTCGTAAGTTGGGGAACCGTACTGTTTGCTGTGAGGCCTTTCGTCTTCTCTTACTTAGTTCAGGCCACACCTGCTATGTGCTTTTAATCAGTGGATGTATGTTTATAAACTAAACAAATAAAGGCTCAAATGCTGATTTCACATTTTGTGCTAGACTTTAACCATGTAAAGTTGCTACTTTTTGTTTACAGTTTGAGAATGTTTTATTTAAAACCAATGACCTTAAATTTTTTATACAAACACAATTACATTTGCATCTATATATCTATAGTGGTTGTTTATTTTAGTTTTTAGTTTTTTTAATTATTTTTTGTAAATGTTTTATGAAACTTTCTAAATGTAGTGGTTCATTATTTTTATAACTTTATACAGTATTTGTTTGTTTTTTGTAAAGTATGTCAGGTTTATTTTTAATTCTTGGGGGTTTTTTATGGTCATTTTTTATTACAAAAGTAAATGACAGTACTTGATGTTTTTAGAAAACAAATTTATATTATTTTTCCAGAGTCTAATCAGTGCGTTTAGTTACGTATATTTGATTCATAACCAATTTTAAGCACCGTTATGCACGACTGATTCACAGCTTGTAAAGTCCGCACGTGCCTCATTATACACAGGAAATGCGTAGGGAGTGGTTAATCGGTCACTTTCTCTTCTCTGAATCGGTGTTGCGGATTTTTCACGTGCGTATATTTCAGTTTATTTTTTTGTAAATGTTTTATGAAACTTTCTATATGTAGTGGTTCATTATTTTTATAACTTCATACAGTATTTGTTTGTTTTTTGTAAAGTATGTCAGGTTTATTTTTAATTCTTGGGGGGTTTTTTTATGGTCATTTTTTATTACAAAAGTTAATGACAGTACTTGATGTTTTTAGAAAACAAATTTATATTATTTTTCCAGAGCCTAAGCAGTGCGTTTAGTTACGTATATTTGATTCATAACCAATTTTAAGCACCGTTATGCACGACTGATTCACAGCTTGTAAAGTCCGCACGTACCTCATTATACACAGGAAATGCGCAGGGAGTGGTTAATCGGTCACTTTCTCTTCTCTGAATCGGTGTTGCGGATTTTTCACGTGCGTATATTTCGGTAAGTTCGCAGTTTTACTTTTAAGTGTGAATACGGTCCAATAGTCTTGGGAATCACAATAGGTATAACATTAGAAATCCTGCTATTGCAAGGCAAATGACATGGGGAGCCAATCCACTGTTAAAATCAATGACATGGATAAAATAAATATATAGTATTAGCACTGATAAACCCTTGATTACATTACTAATCTGTCTAATGTGTTTCTATTCATGTACACTTCATGCACTCTGGTAATGTGGAATCAAATTGATTCATTCCTTATTCTTCTCATACACATTTTTGCCACATTACTTAAGAGGAACTAGTCTCCGAACTTTCCTTATTCATCATTCCCTGACATCTCTTAAATTCTGATTCACCAACCACATAACACGCTGAGAGTTGTGAATTGGTGCCAGTTATGCTTGTTTGCCCCCCCCCTTCCACTATAAAAACAAAAAGGAGATTTTAAAAAGGAGAAAAGGGTTGAAGGAGGATAGAGGAATGCGATGCAGTTGATCCAGAGTTGTGAGAAATACAAATCATTATATATAGATTTTTTTTGTGAAGTAAAATACTTCACTTTTTTATATTGCACACAAACAGAAGAGGAGATTTGTTTTTTTGTATTGCTTTGGTGCACATTTGCACCCTGGTCTATTTCGCAGGTTCGTCTTGCCATCATACATGAGTCATTACTCTCTCCTACCACATATACATTATAACAGAATCACGTTACTCTTCTCTCTGCCACAGTGTAAGCCACACCTAATACTTGTCGTTGCTGCTAATTCTGACTCACAGCTACTAATGTAATCTTCTGACTGCTTCGGCTGACTCCCATAATGCTTCTGCACAATACATTTTCAACATTACTACAAAATTTTTATTTACACTATATCTCAAAATAGATCTATGAGCCCCCTATAATTCCTAAAATAACCTACAGGTATAAAAATATTCTTCTGCTCCCCCCAGCATATTCTGTCATTTCTAACCTAAGTTGAGTACTTTTGTCTCCTTCTCAGGTCTGCCTATGATTAAAATTGTGGTGTAACACGGTGTTCTCCATAAAGGACCCCTTACCATCATCCTCAATCTTACGGACATTGGACCGTATTCAGAGATCCGTTTTTCCGTGAAGTTCCTTGAGTATTTTTACGATCTAATGAACTGCGCGTGCGTGGTAACTAAATTTACGCAATCTACGTTGATTTTACACATGGAAGTCCAGTAGGCACAGACTTGTGAATCGCACGTGAGAAGATCCGTACGGAGGGGCGTGTTTATAATCCGTCCGGAGCTAGATCCATGTAAGTGGGTGGGGGGAGGCATTTAAATGACAATTTGAGGGTGCGGTGAGGGCGCGATTAGTTAGATACGCACATTCGTAAATCACTGTCAACCCGTCTGTGTGAGGGGAGTGTCATGGGTGCTGCCTTGCTACGGCCGTCCGTATATATGCGTACTTTAAAGAAACGGATCTCTGAATACGACCCATTATATTTGGTGTCCTTATTCCCAACCCCCTTTCCCCTTATACCATGGAAATATATCCTTGGTGATGATTCATTTTGTTATGATTGCACTTGTATCCTACATGGTATATAGTGGTCATCCGACATACTGTATATTTGTGTGCTACTTATCTGTTTGTAATTACCCGCTGAGTGTTAAGTTCATTCTTTTAATGCATAACTGTATATCTATGTGCTCTCATGGATGTCACAACCTGAACCTTTAAATATAAAATTAAAAAAAATAGTGGCGTAACTACCATTGGTGCAGCTGCTAGAGAGTCTGGAGGTGATGGTGGCAGTGCATTTATAATAATGGGCCTGATTCAGAGGCTGAAAATAAGAACTTAAAGTAACACCTGGGCTAAACCATGTTGATTTCAGGGGAGTCAAATTTCATTTGTTGCAACAGTATTATAGTTAACGCTTTCGCCTAGTGCGAGCCGGGTTCAGTGCGCTTGCCGAGTGCGTGTGAAGCGCACGTCACTGGCTGCAGCCCGTCACCGTTACCGCGTAATACAACATGCCTAACACATTTAACTACTGAAATAAAAATGTCAATGAAAAAGTACTAAAATATGCAATAACGCAATAAAAATAGCGTTTTATGCATTTGCATATGCAAACATGCAAATGCATATAATCCTATGTCTAAATATTACATATCCTCCGAGGACTTTTCCCTTCTTCCCATGCTCTCAATAGAACATTTTCTGTACATGTAAAAAAAAAAGTGTATACGCCCAGGCATGAATTTGCATGGGTGTGGGTCCCCGCATAGAAAATCAGATTTTCGAAAAATCAGATTCCTCCCAGCCAGTTGCGAACTGGAGGAGTCATTGCAACCGATTCACGAAAAACTTAGTAAAAATAGTCCCCCACTACTCCCTAATTCTTACCCTAACAATCCCTACCCCACACAGATAGTTTACTCACCTGTCCCTGGTCCGGTGATAGCAGCGACTGAGGTGCAGCGGAGGGATATCGCGGTGCAGCAGAGGGATATCTCTAATTGCGAAAGTGTGTGGGTGAAATATGATGAACAGCATACTCACCCATTCATAAAAAAAAAGTAGAAAGCGGTAAGTATTCAAAAAAAGGGATATCCGAAAAGGAACTTTCGGATGTCCCTTTTTCGGAAATCAGATTTTCTTAGCGGAGACTGTAATCAAATTTGCATCCCCTTGTATGTGCCCAGCCATTAACTTCTGTACTTGCATGTGTGTACAGCTTCCATTTCTGCCCCTTGCATGTGGGTCCAGCCTCCATTTCTGCCTCTCGTATGTGTGTCCAGCCTCCATTTCTGCCCCTTGCATGTGTGTCCAGCCTCCATTTCTGCCCCTTGCATGTGTGTCCGGCCTCCATTTCTGCCCCTTGCATGTGTGTCCAGCCTCCATTTCTGCCCCATGCATGTGTGTCCAGCCTTCATTTCTGCCCCTTAATGTGTGTCCAGCCTCCATTTCTGCCTCTTGTACCTGTGTCCAACCTGGATTTCTGCCCCTTCTATATCCACCTCTTTTCTCTTTTATAATCTATTCTAAACTGCCCTACCTATGCTTTCTGCTCCCTCTTGCTCTACAAAGCTGCCTAACCGTGCCATTCACATTAATAGTATTGGTTATACAGGAACCCTGTAGGACCATATCTGTTTCCATGAATGATGCTTCTGCATATTTGGTCCTACAGGGGTTCCGTAGGAGCCTTGTATAACAAGCACTGATTATACGAATGACGCAGGCTGCGTCTGTTAACTAAAGCAGCTGGCAACTATGTCAGCTGTGGTCTATGTGAGCGTGGCCTGAGGGGCAGAGTGACCAGAGCCCTGTTGGGCGTCCCTCTTTAGGTCACCTTGGGGTGCCCAACAGGGCTCTGATCCTACGGCAGAGCTGTTTTTAGGGATGCCCCTAAAACGACCCTGACAATATTACTCCTACAGCTATGATTGCAAAATTCACAAACTCTGTATACTTACATTCGCCATACCCAAAAAAATAATCTATTAGAGCTATAAAACATTTGCATTGCAAACTCTTCAGGAAAGGGGGCACACATTCCTGTTATTGTCAAATTCTTGTGAATTATACTTTCTCACTTCCTTTTAACTTCTAATATTGTAAAGTGCTATATAAAGTATATATACAAACAGTCCAAGTGGGAAGAAATAAGTTTATTGTATTGAGGGGTGATTATTAATGGCAGCAGGTGAAACTTTTTTAATGCATTCTAACTTCACCCATTTTTTTTCTCAATTTGTTGAGTTTATCCTTTTAATAAGAACTGCATTACTGTGTTGCCTTTTGTGTTTATTTATTATATCTTTTATTTATGTATTTTAGTACAGTACAGAAATATAAAATGTTAAAGGAACACTTTGTTTGATTGTCTTAATAGTTATACAATATAAATTGACATAGCGCTTTTCAACATGTAAACATTAATAAAATAACAAAGACTGTGGTGTTTGTTAATACTATACCTGTAAAGCAGGGTACATACTGGGGATTTAAAAGACAGTCAAAAGACCGTTTCACCAGATATCTTACAGTGTGTACTGTTCAAAGATGCTCAAAAATCTTTTGAAATGGTCTGTGAGCTTTCGATTTGATCTTTTGGAGCTCATAATTTGCAAGATCATAGATCTCATTTGCTTTTTGCGTCTATTAGGAGATATGTGGACAGTACACAGATATCTGGTGAAACAGTCTTTTGATTGTGTGATTGGAAAGATTATCTGCTGAAAAGTCCCACTGTGTACCCTGCTTAAGACTTGGGACCGGATTCACAGCCCCTGACGTATTGCACATACGTCCTTAAATTACCTATAATAGCTACCACGCATGCGTGGTAACTATTTTACGTCATCTACTTATCGTTTTGTTACATAGATTGCGTATATGTGGTCTTCATATATATATTTTATTTTTATTCCAGCATCACAGTAGTACAAAGTGGTAAAGACTTTTCCCATTCGTAACAAAGCTAATAGGAGCATATCATAACACACATACAATTATGTAAGGTTATACGACTCACATTTAAGAATAGGAGAGAGAAAGCCATCTATCTGATTATAAGTAGAAAATTTCCAGATATATATTTGGCTGCATACATTGTGTTACATAAATCATCTATTCCCTACATTGTTAGACACAAGTCTTAAAGGGCTCCAAGGTTGAATCAGATCATGCAACTACTTCCTCAAATATTGGAGGTTCTCCAGACATCACTCTTAATAGGTACCACAATGTTTTCTTAAAACTATTATGGATGGTTCTCTGAGTAACTATTGACAGAGTGGATATATGCCTCTAATACATTGAAAAACTTCTCCACTTTCTACTCCCTCTCCAAAAGCACTACCACCCAGTCCATTCTAAATATAAGGAATAGTTTTTCTTCATATACCAAGAATGGGATATGTCCAGTTCCCAGCCAATGTTGCAATATAGTTTTCTTCCCCGCCGAGTTAATCGCCAGGAGTAATTTTTTACATTGACTCTCCATCCTTTGGGCGGCTGGCACTATACTCAAAACTGCCCTTTCTGGGGAAAATGGGATATAAGAGAGTAAAAAAGTTTCTGCACGCCTCTTAGCCAAAAATGTCTAATGAAGGGAAACCCCCAAAATCAATAAAAAATATCAGCAACATCTGCATTACACCTTTGACATCTTAGAGACTCTATCGCCCCCATATAAAATCTTCTCCTTGGAGACAAATAAGTACGATGATAGATATTTAGGTATAATTCTGTATACATGCTGGCGTTAATCAGTTTTCTCTATCCAAATAGTTTTTAAAAGTTTCTCTATAACTCAGGGAAACATACCAGCCATTGTGAAATTTCTGTACTAACCCTAGAATGGTCCATCACATCGCGTATCAAATTATAATAACTGCATATGGCTTTTATTGGTGAGGGGGTCTTTTTAAGAGTGTTATCTAGACTGTTAGACCAGTCTGTCTCCGATAAAGCAGACAATGTCTTGGTTGCATAATATTTAGCTATTAACTTTCCTCTCTTATTTTCAGTCTCTGAATCTGGTCCTATATTACTATATATATGATTATGCTATTTGTATAATTGCACTATTTTGAATCAGGTCAGTTCACTGTTTGTAATTTAACCTGGAAAACCAGAATATAAAAAAACTAAACAAAAAAAACAAAAACTTTTTTCAACTTAGTTGAGAAGACTGAAATTTTATTTATAGCTTAATTAAATCACTCTAAGGTAAGGCTCAAATCCAGAGTTCTCATTGAGTTAAGTAAGAAGTGAAGGGTAAAGAAGTCTATAATGGGTGGCTTCATACTTGCCCCTCTTTACATTATTCAGTATCCCTGTGGTTCCCTGTAGCCCCATGGCAATCATAGGCTAGAGTAATGAGGTGGAGCTAGCCAGATAAGATAGCTAGCTGTAGGCTATAAACTTACGGCTCATTATTGTGGTTGCACAGATATGAGCATACACTGGCAGACTGGAGACTGCCTAACAATCAATAACAGGCCATCATGCATGAACTTCCCCTTACCTCCTCCTCCCCTTTATAATACACCTACCCCCTCATAATACCCCTCCCCTACTCACTATTACCCTGCTGCTACTGTATGTCTAAAATACTTGTGGGTAAAACTTTTCATTTGCTCTCTCAACACAAGAGAGAAAACATTGCATATAAATGTCAAAAAGTGTCTTTTGCTTGTTTAGCTGTGTTTTCGCAAGGTGTCCATTTTCTTGGAGATCAAGCGCAATTTCAGTGAATTCAAGTCGCTACCATAATGGCTCCCATAGTTAGGGACAAAACCGCAAACCACTGATTACGATATAGGTCTCGGTGTGTGACAGCGGAAAGATGGCGGCTTGGAGCTGAGACGAAATCCGGGAGCGGCTTGTCATAGACATAGTAGAGCCAGCGGGTAGTCCAGAGTATTTATATTTATATCTGGCTGGGTGCACCTCCTGTGGTTACTGTGTGTGTGTCATGCTTATGTGTAACATAGAAATGCATATTTGTGTTAAACGCCATATAGACCTTTCTGCCCTCTTCTAATGTACTTTTTAATATATATATATATATATATATATATATATATATATATAGTAGACCCAGATTTATTGCAGCAGTCACTGAATGACTGATTACATTGTGCACGTTAAATGCTGCCTGCATGTCTTACCTATAAATAATGATTTAATGCATGATGCTTTAACATACAACTAGAACATACATGTCCATTGTTATATGATGTATTATGTGTATGCTTAGCCGTCATAAGACATTTACAGGGACATATTGACATGGTGCGACATTGGCTGTAGCACTGTACAACTCTCTATTATATGTACCGGTAATCGAATAGAACATCTACTGAAAATATTTCATATTACAGACTACCAATAACCTGCAACCTCTTTTATTCTTACTAATGTCATTATGCATTTTCATTCTGTATAGGACTTTTTTTTTGGTATAGCCATTTACCAAAACGCTCTGGTACAATTATTTGATCTTTTGACATGTTTAATTCATATTGGGTGTTGGCGTCCACTATTTTAAGCTGAGCCGCTAACTCCCCTCTTCTTAGAGTGCCTATCTCTTCTGCTAGGATTATCGGTCCCAGCAGGAGAGGTGCTTGGCACCTGTAACGGAATCTTTCCCTGGTGGGAAATCATCCTGTTTATCGGGTCACCTCATGCTGGGATCAGTAATCGTCCTACAGTATGACTAGCTTTACAGATCTGGGATTAAATGCACGTTGCTTGTTGCTTTCATTTATACAGTATTATCCCCCTTTTATTGTGTGCACTGCTACCTCAGTATGTGTTAGAAAATATAATATTGAAATTAAATGATGAATTTTTTCATCTTATTTGTTTATCCTAGCAAGAATACGTCTGTTATATAAAAGTTGTTAATCAAAAAGTTGAAGAAAACTGAAGTGTAAATAACTTGTTACTATTATTGATTCATAAGCAAAGATGCGACCAAACACCACATTTTACAGTCACTGTGATGGGCACTGCCAATCTAATGAGGATTGAAATGTTTGGAAAAGTTTAAAGATAGATATTTCTAAATATAATTTAGTTCTTTTTAGGGGACTGTAACTTATTGATAGGTAAATATGCTCTCAGTTATTTTGTATTTAGTTATTGTTGTGCATATGTAATTTCCCTCAGTCCTCTGCAGTAAGTGCCTTTGTAATTAATACCTGATCATCTATGGCAGTGTTGGTTAACCTCATACAATTCAGAGGCCACGTCACGTGGCCCCCTGTAAACATCTAAAGGGCCACACTTTGCCATTTCCCTTTGTGATAGGTTCAGACCTTACATTTTAGCAAAGAAAGAGACACCTATATTAAAAACCTTGCCATCAAGCATTATATACAAGTATAACACATCATAACAAGCAAATCTGACATCAACAGAGAAATGAGCGGAGGGCCGCAGGTGGCAGCTCTGAGGGCCACAGGTGGTAGCTCTAAGGGCCATATGGTTCCCATCTCTGATCTATTGTATATGGAAGATCTGGCCAACTTGTTGCTCTGCAGGTGTTGTAAAACTACGAGTCCCAGCATGCTTTGTCAGGTATCAGCTATGCCCTTGCAGTCAAACATGTTGGGCCTCCTAGTTTCACAACATCTGGAGAGACTCAGGTTGGCCAGGCCTGGTGTATGGTTGCTGCATGGATTAGACTCTAATAATCTCAAGAAATTGATATGATATCAAAACACTCATCAATTAATAGCAAATTGTCAAGGGTCTGGCTGGTGTAGATTTCATGGGTCAGCTTTTCTCTATGGCTGTATTATAGGAACTCTTTTTCATTTAGCATCAGAATATTTGGTATTCTGTGACATGTTTGTTCTTTAAAAGTTTAGGATGAACTGTAACATAGGAGACAAATGTCCCACTCTATAGGTGTAAATCTCACATTGTTTTATATTTAGGTGGTGGGAAGAAGCCTGTACATGTGTGCCCTCAAGGCTTTTGTGTTATGGAGCCAAATGAGAAGATCCAGGTACATGTTCATACTTGTTGCTTGTATTGGTGATTACCTCTAGTACTATGTGTGTGTGTGTGTGTCCTATTTGGAGGCAATTGGATAAAAGGCTGTGATTCCTCTTAGGATGGTCTTCGGCCATGCCTTGGGCTCTCCACCCGCCAAGCTCTTTTACGGCTGCAAGATCAATTGTCCTCTGCACTGACCTCCCACCAGCGGAAAAGGGCTGGTTTATGGAAGGTGAGGTTTTATGGCTTTATATACTCTATCTTTTAAAACAGCAACAACACTTTCCGGGCCGTGTACAGGCTACCGGACGTATAACATATACGTCCGGTGTTTAGCGTTTTTCCTACTGCGCATGCTTAGTACTTTTTTACATTATCTACGTATATGTTTTCCTTACGTAGATTGCATAAATGCAGTTGAAAAGACCGCATTTACGCAATCTACGTAAGGAAAAAATGTACTACGCATGCGCAGTAGGAAAAACGCTAAACACCGGACGTATAACATAAACGTCCAGTGTTGAGCGTTTTTACTTCTGCGCAGGCGTATTGCATTTTTTACGTTACGTAGTCTGCATACAGCCCTTCATCACTCTGTTAGGTTTGGTACAGTATGAGAGCCTAGCTTAAGTTTTATAACTCAAGCATGCTGAAATATGGATTGGTACTCCGAGAGAGGGAGTGACCGGGCTGATGTGCAGGGAAGTCCTTGCCTCATCTGATGGTACCGCTGTCCAGCAGAAGCAATTGATGGTGGGAGACTGATCACAGTTGTTGTCTCTTTGTGCTAATACCTACTGCTGGAGAGATAAGGGGCTAATAACGGTTTAAACAGGATTTCTCAAATTAGAAATCAGTTATTGCAGAAACTCAATCCTTGTCTTCTCTATAACATGTGGTCCTGGATTAGATCCTGACTGCACTGTTTCGAAACACATATTGGGCTGGATCCAGACTTAAGTTAGTGCTTGAAATGAATTGCTCCTGGGCTAAACCATGTTAATTACAGGGGAGTCATATTTCATCTGTTGCAAACAGTATTAGAGTTGAGAGGTGATGTTTCCCAGCCCAAGTCTAAATAACTGTGATAGTAACACTGGTCAGTATCTGTGTGCAGTAAGCAATTCAAAGATATATCACACAAGTGCACTTTATCCAACGAGGTGTCCGCTTACAGCGTATCCTATCTATTCAACGAATATAATATACTGGCAGCTTTTAGGAATAATATATGCTTTTTTATGTAATTTATATAGTGGTCTAGACCTATGCAAATTTGCTATAATCAAGTCTGAATTACTGATCACTATTTTTATTAATAAATTGTATTTTTTATTCATGAATGCTTAAGCTGTGTTTTATAATTTTCTGTGTTTAAAGAGCTGTACAGAATCCCCTCTTTTCTCTTGTTCCATATATGATTGGGACACCTCAGGCAGAAGTCCCTTCCGTACCATAGCGCTTCACTTGGGATATTTAAATAGTGATCTATTTCTGTACATGCACAGTAGATATAATATAAATATACTAAAATTTTATTTACAGATTCTCGGTACAGCCATGGGGACCAGGTTCGCGCCGAGCTTTGCTAACCTATACATGGGAGCCTTTGAAGAGGCCCATGTGTGGGGAGGCGTGGCCTATATTTATAAATTAGAATCCATGAATTATTAATCTGAACTTATTAGATCAAACAACAGTCTATTTTTGACAGAGAGTAGAGTCTGCTCTTCACTGATAGTTCAATATGGTTAAAATAGAGCTTGTTGATTTTTAGAACCTGGACAAGTTGACTTTACTAAATGCAAAGAGAAAACAGAAATAAGAAAAAGGAAATGTGTTCTTCATATTTATGCTCTGTCTTGCTTTTTTTCTCTTTTGAAATACATCATAATGCACAATTGATATATTGAACTTGGTAATGAACGTTAATTGGCAGCATGGTGGGTCAGTGAGAAGCACTTGTGCCTCACAACACGGTCATGAGTTCAATTTCTAGACTAGGCCTTATCTGTGTGGAGTTTGTTTGTTCTTCCCATGTCTGCATGGTTTTCTTCTGGGTGCTACAGTTTTCTCCCACATGCCAAAAACATACTGTTAGAATAATTGACTGCTGACTAACTTAACCCTAGTGTGTATATGTATGTATTGGGGACCATAGGATGTTGCTCCAATAGGGACAGGGACTGATGTTGATGTCTAATGTTCTCTGTAAAGTGCCATTTAGCGTGGCACTATATAAAAAAGCATTAATAATAATAAACTTTTGATGTGACTGATTTAAAATAATTTTGTCTATCATTCATATTTGAAGTTATGTTCATATTTGTATTTCATTTTTAATTCTGTGTAATAGGTTTGTAGCTAAAAATAAGAGAAGGAAAACACAGTAATTGTATGCATGTGATAATGACAACATCATCCAATAGCTGTAATCTGTTTATCTTTGAACAGGGGACATCACATGCTTTTTGTTTAAGGTTACTGCAGTAACTGAGAGCTTGCAGAATTGTAAGTAATGTAACCTGCTACTGGATAGCTTGTTGTCTTTTGCAAAATTTACTAGAAATTTTAGATTCTAAAGGGATCTATGGAGATAAGTTTAAGTAAACATTTGAGGGCTCCATAGAAAATAGGTTTAAGGTCCTATGAACATCATTTTAAAAGTAAAAAAAATACAATAAGAATATAAAGATAGGGATCGCAGGAGATCCAAAATAGGTTGAACTTGATGGACTGGTGTCTTCATTCAACCTCATCAACTATGTAACTATGTTATCAACACCATTGCGATCAGTTTTGGGATGTTACAAGAGAACGTCATAATCCACTTTTTAGTGGTTTAATTATAAGAGGGGCAGAGATTCTAATTGCATCTCAATTTTTTTTCTTCTTACTGTGAATATGCAAAACTATACATGTCAATTCACTTCAATTAATAAAAATGCAATGTACAATACTTCAAGTTACATTATTATGCTTGACTTTTTTTTTTTTTGTCATTCTCAAATGAACGGGTTATATCAGAAATTGGGTTGACAATGTAATGCATAAGTAAAATAATGCAAGCTTTATTAGTAAAGACAATGGATAAGCATTTGCTGATACAGTATGTGGTGTTGAAATGTTTGCCGTGTGGTGTATTTGGTCCCCCATTGAAATAAATGTGCCCTTTACCCTGCATCTGTATAATGCTTACCGTGTTTGACTTTCCCACTGGTTCATAATTCTGTAGTCATTTTTTACTCCCATTTTAAAACCCTTTCCTTTCTATAGGACTGGAGACGAAGCTTCCTCTATCATGGTAAC
>WWET01002357.1:67202-90590 GCA_011038615.1 Limnodynastes dumerilii
CTTCCTGCTTCCATTGGCCTGGTGCGGCGTTAATGTTGATTGCAACACTACTACTTCTGTGTTGTTATGGCAGTCAGCCAGATGGAAGGTGAGCTCCACAGCGCTTCATATCTGACTCTCCACTTGTGCTGATGCCTTTCATTCCACTATGGAAAGCAGCTGCGCTGTCACATATTGTGTTACATAACTGTTCTGCATGTCACGAAGTCTTACTTACAGGCTGAGAGAATGCACATTTGTTCCATCCAGTCAGAGTGTTCCTGAGGATAAAATAGAAGGCTGCAAGGAAAAATAAGGATTTCATGTTTATTTCCTCGTGTCCTCGTATACATGAATTTTCTGGTTAGTGGGCATGTGCCAGTACCCTATTCAAAATATGGAATAATGGAAGTGTACCAGCTGAAATCTCCAGGGGTGTAACTACAGTGGGTGCAAGGGGTGCGACTGCTCTGGGGCTCGAAGGAGAGGGGGTGCCCGTGGCAGCCCCTCCCCCTGCACTGTAAGCAAACTGTCAGAGGTTGACAGCCTAAATAGCGCTCAACACTCCATGTATGAGTGTATGTATGTATAGCGTTGTAGCGCTCAGCACTCATACATGGAGCGCCGAGCGCTGTTTTAAGCTGTCAGCCTCTGATAGCTTCTATCAGGCAGCGGTCCCGCCCATCTCCGCCTCCTGTCCAGACCTAGACCCCGCCTCCTTGCTGTGGGGCCTGAGTCTGTCACCTTCTGCCCCCGTCACATAGCACAAATTTCTTCATATACATAAAGATCATAGATCAGATTTTTCAACATTTAGGCGTTTCAGAGCAGGTTGTGGGGGGATCTTCTTTCGGAGACCTGCGCCATCCATGCATTTGTGTGATCTCACCGCTAACCACTGCTGTCGCCAAAACAAACTTTCTAGACCTATATTTTACCTTGGCTTTTCAGACTTTTGCCAACGTAATATGGCAGTACGTAATCCATTCGGGCACCTATACTGCACATTGTAATACCATGTCACACCCAAATGATAGTTCAACCCAGCCCCCATTGGAAGTCTGAATAGAGTGGATTGCATTCCGACAAAATCTGATCAGGTCATACAGACAAGGGTAAAAATGGAAGTCTGCCAGGGGCGGATCTAGAATTTTGTTTTAGGTGAGACGGCTTAATTAGTAATTTGAACCACTTCCCCTTTTCTTATTGACCCCTCCTCCTTATTCTTATTGACTCCTCCCCCTTAATTTTTTTGTTCCCACCGTTTTCCTATACTTACTACATCTCCCTACTACATCTCCCTACTACATCTTCTCTACATTCCCCTCAGATGAGGAAGGAAGCAAGCAGAGCACTGGCTGGCACTTCTCCCAAGGTGGATAGATCGCACCGATCACCCCTCCCCCCCCTTAATTCCGCCACCATAGTAGAAATTATTATAGGTGACTTAGGAATTTGCTAACATCAACTAAATCTATATAATTTCATTTTTTTGGGGATAACGCTTCAGTAGAATTTACTGAAGTTTTTACAGATCTTTTAGATGTACATTAAAAATTCTTACACTAAAAGAGGGCACTAAAATCCATGGAGGATGGTCACCATATCCATATAAAAAAATATGTAAAAATTATTATTAAAAATTATTATTATTATTTTATTTTTTGCACTACCAAAACTAAACTGATTCCTTGTTTTACATACTAGGGGCTGGATCCAGACTTAAGTACGTGCTTAGTTACTCCTGGGCTAAACCATGTTGATTGCAGAGGGAGCTAAGTTAATTGTATTCTTTGCATACAGGGATATATCTTTAAATTTACTGCACACAGATACTGACCAGCGTTACTATCACACTGTTATTTAGACTTGGGCTGGGAAACATCACCTCTCAACTCTAATACTGTTTGCAACAGATAAAATATATGACTCCCCTGCAACCAACATGGTTTAGCCCAGGAGTAACTAATTTCAAGCACTTACTTAAGTCTGGATCCAGCCTAATCTCAAAAGTGCCCATTTGACCCTATACAGGATGTACTGCTCTTGTTTGGATTGCAATAAAAACACACTAGTGCTCAATATGGTGAATTTAGAGGGAAGAATTTGTTTGCACACCTCTTAATAAAAACACGGTATTTGAATGAAATGTTGTTGTAGGGTAATTCCTAGCGGAAAGGGCAATTGGTCCACATCCCATGAACCAGAATTAAATACTGTTCTAAATGTCCAAATTCTTGGAGTGAATATACACCTAGAGACATGTGGAGGTTGTTGTGCTTTTATATTTTAATGTAAGTTATTGTTTTGTTTGCTCTGCTTCACGGCTGCTTCTTTCTTGCAGTCAGGGTGCGGAGGTTGGGAACGCCTGTGCCCTTTTGTTGCTTCTTCTGCTCGACTTATTCTTGACAAGACGACAAGAGCTGCTCAAGTCAAGAGAGGTGGAAGGAAGACTACAAAGGATCATTACACAGATCGATGGTGAGACAACGATATACTGGTGTTTGTGTCTTTTAGCATTACACCGATTAAAATATATTGGTATGCTTTTAAAAACATCATCAAAGACTGTGGCCCGGATTCACACCACCGGACGTATTGCTCATAGATCTGTATTTTACCGATATCTGCTTCTGCGCATGCGTAGTAACTTTTTTAATGCAATCTACGTATCGCTTTGTTACGTAGATTTCGTATATGCGCAGAAGTAAATATCGGCAATCCGTCCGGTGGCGTGAATCCGGACCTGCATCTTTTTACTGTAAGCAGAATTACTGTTTGCTACTGTTGTTGGTTATGTAATACTGTTATACTGTTACCCAACTGACTATTTTTTTTTTACAAAGCTGCCACATTAAAGGTTGTTAAAACACGTTAGTTTATGAAATTTGTATTGCAAATTGTGTTTTTATTACCTCCTGTGTTTGCATTAAGTCTTGAACAGTGTGACCTTTCAGTGCATATATGCCTTTATTGTGATCTTTTTGGGCTAATGTAGAGTTAGTAGTAACTACACGAAAGGACTCAAATCTGCACCTGTACAAACCATGCTGCAATGTGATATTGGGGCAGATCCAGAACAACGTCCGCGAGTGAATTTACTCTAGCCGCTAGCGTAAATTCACACATTAGTACTTAATGCGCATGCTCACTTCAGTCGTTAGGCCACGTAAGTCATAGCTTAAGGGGCAGTCACGTATCAGTAGCGCATCAACTTAGGAAGGGGTGTGCCAGCCGTACGCCACCCGTATTTACGCTTCAAAGGCGGGGTGAGGCATTTATACGTACAGTATGGGCGTGCTTAGCTGCGTAACTACGTGAGGACTATACGTACGTGAGCTGTTACAACATGTAAAGTTAAGGTAGGGTTTAAAAAGCGGACAAAGTACGTACATGAGAGGGGTGTGACTAGGGGAGTGTATTGAGGGTACGCTAGGGTAAGTATGTACATGAGAGGGGTGTGACTAGAGGAGTGCATTGAGGGTACGCTAGCGTAAGTACGTACATGAGAGGGGTGTGACTAGGGGAGTGCATTGAGGGTACGCTAGCGTAAGTATGTACATGAGAGGGGTGTGACTAGGGGAGTGCATTGAGGGTACGCTAGCGTAAGTACGTACATGAGAGGGGTGTGACTAGGGGAGTGCATTGAGGGTACGCAGTGTAGTAAAAGCTCTGGATTTGCCCCCTTGTGGTTAACAAGACCCTTTTCCCCACATTCATGCACGCAGCAAAATAATGTAGTGTATGGATGTTGAAGGGTGGTTTCCTGGGATGGGCCGTATTCACAGATCCGTTTTTGCTTAAAGTTCCGTGCGTATTTTTAGGATCAGATGAACCGCGCTTGCGCAGTAACTTTACGCTGTTTACGTTGAATATATGCACGGAAGTCCATTAGGCACGTACTTGGGAATCGCACTTGGGGACGTACGTGCGGAGGGGCGTGGTTGAAATCCGTACGGACAAAATGACGTGAAAGTGGGTGGGGGAAGGCATTGAAATGACCATTTGAGGGTGCGATTAGTTACATACGCACGCACCTAAGTATTATACGCACGGAGATGCACACGTACAGTTAGGGTGCCCTGTGGAGGCGGAAGTCACAGACAATACATCCGTGTGAGGGGAGTGTCAGGGGTGTGGCCTTGCCACGTGCGTGCGTATAATTGCGTACTTTTACAGAACGGATCTGTGAATACGGCCCCATATTATTATTATTATTATTATTATCCATCTTAGTATTACTGAATGGTAAAAGGCAGATAAGTTCCGCAGACTAACCCTGGACCTGATCTGGACATAAGGGCTTCATTTGTACGGATTATGATATCCAAGAACAGGGCGCTCCTCCTCCACTCCTATGTGCGGAATGGCTCAGTGAGTAGCACTTGTGTCTCACAGCGCTGAGGTCTTGAGCTCCATTCCCGAAATAGGTCTTATCTGTGTGGAGTTTGTATGTTCTCCCTGCGTCTGTGTGGTTTTTCTTTGCATGCTCCTTTTTCTTCCCACATTCCAAAACCATGCTGGTAGGTTAATTGGCTGCTGAATAAAGGAACCTTAGTGTGTGTGCGCGTGTGTGTGCGCGTGTGTGTGCGCGTGTGTGTGCGTGTGTGTGTGCGTGTGTGTGCATGTGTTAGGGACTTTAGTATGTAGCTCCAATGGGGCAGGGACTAATGTGAATGTGAAATGTTCTCTGTAAAGCGCTAAGTAATCTGATGGCGCTATAGAAAAACCATTTAATAAGTAAATAATAAATAAATATCCTTTCCCTGAGCGCTACCTTATACTGAACTGCATGTAAGGGCTTAGCCATGGCCTCACTGTAAGATTAAAATACCAATACCAACCCCCCATGTGTATGGTTGGTGAGTGGGCCTGCCTCCTGTACAGGTCCGATACATAACTCCATGTACTGCGCATGTCCAGTACATAATGAGAGACTATTTCTCTATGTGAAGTATGGAAATCGTATGTTCTTAAATTAGGATCTGGCCCCCTAACTCTAAATGTAACCCTGACCGCAGCATAACCCTAAATGTAACCTTAACCGCAGCATAACCCGAAATGTAACCCTAACCGCAGCATAACCCGAAATGTAACCCTAACCGCAGCATAACCCGAAATGTAACCCTAACCGCAGCATAACCCGAAATGTAACCCTAACCGCAGCATAACCCGAAATGTAACCCTAACCGCAGCATAACCCGAAATGTAACCCTAACCGCAGCATAACCCGAAATGTAACCCTAACCGCAGCATAACCCGAAATGTAACCCTAACCGCAGCATAACCCGAAATGTAACCCTAACCGCAGCATAACCCGAAATGTAACCCTAACCGCAGCATAACCCGAAATGTAACCCTAACCGCAGCATAACCCGAAATGTAACCCTAACCGCAGCATAACCCGAAATGTAACCCTAACCGCAGCATAACCCGAAATGTAACCCTAACCGCAGCATAACCCGAAATGTAACCCTAACCGCAGCATAACCCGAAATGTAACCCTAACCGCAGCATAACCCGAAATGTAACCCTAACCGCAGCATAACCCGAAATGTAACCCTAACCGCAGCATAACCCGAAATGTAACCCTAACCGCAGCATAACCCGAAATGTAACCCTAACCGCAGCATAACCCGAAATGTAACCCTAACCGCAGCATAACCCGAAATGTAACCCTAACCGCAGCATAACCCGAAATGTAACCCTAACCGCAGCATAACCCGAAATGTAACCCTAACCGCAGCATAACCCGAAATGTAACCCTAACCGCAGCATAACCCGAAATGTAACCCTAACCGCAGCATAACCCGAAATGTAACCCTAACCGCAGCATAACCCGAAATGTAACCCTAACCGCAGCATAACCCGAAATGTAACCCTAACCGCAGCATAACCCGAAATGTAACCCTAACCGCAGCATAACCCGAAATGTAACCCTAACCGCAGCATAACCCGAAATGTAACCCTAACCGCAGCATAACCCGAAATGTAACCCTAACCGCAGCATAACCCGAAATGTAACCCTAACCGCAGCATAACCCGAAATGTAACCCTAACCGCAGCATAACCCGAAATGTAACCCTAACCGCAGCATAACCCGAAATGTAACCCTAACCGCAGCATAACCCGAAATGTAACCCTAACCGCAGCATAACCCGAAATGTAACCCTAACCGCAGCATAACCCGAAATGTAACCCTAACCGCAGCATAACCCGAAATGTAACCCTAACCGCAGCATAACCCGAAATGTAACCCTAACCGCAGCATAACCCGAAATGTAACCCTAACCGCAGCATAACCCGAAATGTAACCCTAACCGCAGCATAACCCGAAATGTAACCCTAACCGCAGCATAACCCGAAATGTAACCCTAACCGCAGCATAACCCGAAATGTAACCCTAACCGCAGCATAACCCGAAATGTAACCCTAACCGCAGCATAACCCGAAATGTAACCCTAACCGCAGCATAACCCGAAATGTAACCCTAACCGCAGCATAACCCGAAATGTAACCCTAACCGCAGCATAACCCGAAATGTAACCCTAACCGCAGCATAACCCGAAATGTAACCCTAACCGCAGCATAACCCGAAATGTAACCCTAACCGCAGCATAACCCGAAATGTAACCCTAACCGCAGCATAACCCGAAATGTAACCCTAACCGCAGCATAACCCGAAATGTAACCCTAACCGCAGCATAACCCGAAATGTAACCCTAACCGCAGCATAACCCGAAATGTAACCCTAACCGCAGCATAACCCGAAATGTAACCCTAACCGCAGCATAACCCGAAATGTAACCCTAACCGCAGCATAACCCGAAATGTAACCCTAACCGCAGCATAACCCGAAATGTAACCCTAACCGCAGCATAACCCGAAATGTAACCCTAACCGCAGCATAACCCGAAATGTAACCCTAACCGCAGCATAACCCGAAATGTAACCCTAACCGCAGCATAACCCGAAATGTAACCCTAACCGCAGCATAACCCGAAATGTAACCCTAACCGCAGCATAACCCGAAATGTAACCCTAACCGCAGCATAACCCGAAATGTAACCCTAACCGCAGCATAACCCGAAATGTAACCCTAACCGCAGCATAACCCGAAATGTAACCCTAACCGCAGCATAACCCGAAATGTAACCCTAACCGCAGCATAACCCGAAATGTAACCCTAACCGCAGCATAACCCGAAATGTAACCCTAACCGCAGCATAACCCGAAATGTAACCCTAACCGCAGCATAACCCGAAATGTAACCCTAACCGCAGCATAACCCGAAATGTAACCCTAACCGCAGCATAACCCGAAATGTAACCCTAACCGCAGCATAACCCGAAATGTAACCCTAACCGCAGCATAACCCGAAATGTAACCCTAACCGCAGCATAACCCGAAACGGATTTTTGGACGGCAGCCATTATTTTTTGATTATCGTCCGTTTCTGACAATAATCGGCACCATACACTACAGCGATAATTCGATCGATCCACGATAATTCGAAGATCGGGACGATAATCGCTCTAGTGTATGGCCAGCTTAAGTTATGTGCAAAAAATAATACATAAATTCAGAGAATAAAATATGATACATTGTTTTTTAATGATTTTTCTTTCAAAGAGCAATTTACGTTCCAGCATATTACTATTTTAGAGTTTGCCTCTTTTTTTTTTTTTTTTAAATAAGCATAGCTTAACCCTCCTCCCTTGTAGGCGTTAGGAGGTTCTTCCGTGGCACCCCTGTGCGAGTGCTGCAGCCTACTTTGGCATCTGCTTCCCTACAACATTGAATAATAATATAAATATAAGAGAAGTGATAAAAAAAAAAAAAATGTGCACTTTCAAACTTTTTGTCACGTTGGTAAGTAATGAAACATCAGTCTATAGTGCGTTAAAAGACCAGACTAAATCCACTATAAAATAAAAAAAAGACCTTTTTTCTCTAACTTTCAGGATGATGAACATATAGTGTTGGAACCAGGAGATCTTTTCCCTCCCTTCTCTCCACCACCCTCCCCTCGTGCTGACGGCAAGAGAGTCCCACAAGAACCTCGGCAACATCATCTATTCCGTGTCCTGAAGACCCCAGTGATGGACAATGTCAGGTGAGTCTCCAGGCAGACTGGGTGGACGGAATATGCTGCTAAAAGCTGTCTAGATGGTTTTGTTAATTTTATAGCCATGGTATGTTGGATGGCTATAAAATTATGGATTGGATAAAGCCGTGTCTATTTTCACTTAACTTTGACCATATTTTATGAAAACGTTTTATTACGTAATTGATGTTTCTAAGGAGACTAGTGTACACAGCAGAACCCCTATTAATGTGACTAGTGTACACTGCAGAACCCCCCATTAATGTGACTAGTGTACACTGCAGAACCCCCTATTAATGTGACTAGTGTACACAGCAGAACCGTCTATTAATGTGACTAGTGTACACAGCAGAACCGTCTATTAATGTGACTAGTGTACACTGCAGAACCCCTATTAATGTGACTAGTGTACACTGCAGTACCCCTATTAATGTGACTAGTGTACACTGCAGAACCCCCTATTAATGGGACTAGTGTACACTGCAGAACCCCCTATTAATGTGACTAGTGTACACTGCAGAACTGCCTATTAATGGGACTAGTGTACACTGCAGAACCGCCTATTAATGTGACTAGTGTACACTGCAGAACCGCCTATTAATGTGACTAGTGTACACTGCAGAACCCATATTAATGTGACTAGTGTACACTGCAGAACCCACTATTAATGTGACTAGTGTACACTGCAGAACCCCCTATTAATGTGAGTAGTGTACACTGCAGAACCCCCTATTAATGTGACTAGTGTACACTGCAGAACCCCTATTAAACCACCAAATACTTGGTCTTGTCAATAACTCAGGTAGTTGGTGATGTGAAACGTCTCTAAGTTGTAGACCTGGGTCTAATGACCCCGGAATCAGACCTGGGAAAAAAAGAAGGGGTTTTCCCGGGTCTCACACGGGACTGGTGGCAATGTGAAAGGTCCCAGGTTGTATTTTGACCCGGGTTTTTACGTTGCCACCTGATTGGATAGATTTGTTTATTATTGCTATGGCAATAGTAAACCAGTCTCTACATAGGGCCGGATTAAAAAATATATATATATGTCAAAGTATAGGGCATTATGATGCCTGTAGTGCTACAAGCACCAGCATGCCCAACAATGCCAGGGCATGCTGGCGCTTGGAGAACCACAAGCGCCAGCATGACCTGTCCTCCTGTGCCAAACGCAATATAGCAGTGATTCCCAAACTGTGCGCTGCGGCTCCCAGGGGTGCCGCGACGCTCTCACTGGGGTGCCTCGGAATGTTTCTATTTCCTATTGTATTCTATTGCATTTTTGTCTTAGGGGTGCCTTGAAAAAAAATATGGAGACCCTAAGGGTGCCTCGAACTGAGAAAGTTTGGGAACCACTGCATATATAGTAATGCCCCCCTAATACATTATAAAAGATAGGGCCGGCCCTTAACATTAAAAAAAAAATGTACTTTTAATACATTACATACATTAAAAGTATTAATAAAAAACAATTATTATTCTAAATATAAATAGGACCCAATGACAGTAGAACTGTCCAGTGGCGTATCTGCCATGGGTGCAGAGTGTGCAGTGCACACGGTCCACCATGCACCCAATGGAGGATCCCAGTACCACCTATATCTGTACACACGGTGATGGTCCCCACCAGCCTTCCGTTCCCAACAGTGCACTCGCAGTCTCACGCTCCTCATCTGTTTGCAGAGCGTGAGTCTGCGCAGTGCACGCACGCCTGACATCCCCGCGTGATGCCTGCGCGCAGTGCACTGTTGGGAACGGTAGGTTGGTGGAGACTGTCACCGTTTATATAGATATAGATGGGGTTGGGAAGAAGAAGAGGGGTGCCTGTCTGGGGATGGGAGTCCCGTGTGGTGGGGCCTGCACACTGGCCCCAAAATTTCTAAAAATGCCCCTGCTGGATGGCCAAGTTACTCTTATCTGCTGTCAGCTTCTATGTTTTTATTCTATTTTGTATTAAAATTAGACTTTGATATTTCGCTGTCCTAATTATCAGATTGCACAACTCTTATACTAAAGAGTAACAAGCTGTACTAACATTACAAAGCTATCCATTATTTTCAATCTTTTTTAGCAGATGTTATAAAATGCTCACTCTGGGCTGGTGCTTTGAGACATTGTAAAACAGTATCCAATTGTTTAAGTACGTTCAACTAGGCAGCTGAGAAAAAGTTATCTTTTAGAGGCTAGAGGGGGGATGGGAGGAGGAGTACTGTAGTGTTCTGTTCAGAAAAAAACAAAACACATATTTAGCATAGTTTTAAGTAATGTCATAGTATAAAAATTGCCAAAATTTAATAGAAGCATTTGACTGAAACTAGATTCTGCAGCTGTAGTCACAAATTATGTGAATATAAATGTCCAACTGTGTATTACAGATGTATTTTCATTACAAGTATCTTTCTTATAAGAACTTACCTTAAGAGGTACAAATCAATGGACCTGATCCAGAATAACGCCCGCCGTCCTAGCGTAAGATCGGCTTTTGAGCCGATCTGCGCATGCGCCGGGCAGATGTTGCCCGGCGTTGCCCGTCCGTAGCAGCGCCGTAGGGACACTGGAGGGAACGTCCCCCAGCGTCCCTACGTTCAGGTTAGTGTAGGTGGGAGCTAGTTAAATGAGGGTGAGAGGGTGAGCTAAGCGGCCATACGCTCCTATGCGAGCGTATGGCCCCTTCTTTACGTCGGCTGAAGTTAGGGTAGCCTTCAGCCGGCGTAAGGTTTGGGCCATACGCCCGCACAGGGGGAGTGTCGGGGAAAGTGAACGCCGATACGCTGTGCTTTAGTAAGCACAGCGCATCGGCGTAGGTCTGGATCAGGCCCGATGAACTTTGCACAATCACAACAGAAGTTTTTACTTGACCCCCAATGTATTGCATCCCAGTGTTAAATCTCACCTTCACTTTAGCTGTTCCCAGGAAGCCGTTATCTTTATTGACATTAATGTTTTGTTCAAATAATTTGTTCTTTCCCAGAGGGAAATCATAGATGTTGATGAGACCATCGAATGCAGTATTGTGTCCATCCACTACGATGGTCTCTTCAGTGTCTACATGCAGGACATTGGGCACGATTAGGGTGCATCTGTCCAGGAAGAAATATTGTGGTTAATATTAATATCTGTTATTTGGATACGCTTTGCATAGGAATGGTAAATCAGCCAATATCAAGACCATACTGATGTTACAGTTGTGTAACGCTCGCTCATAATGGGGACGATCCAGAAATAGGAACTAGAAGAAAGGTACAAATTTGCACATATGCGGGGTGCAAATACACTCTGTTCCATTATAAACTTTTTTTTAAATTAAAACAAAAAGTTGAACAGTTACAGAAAGAAACATTTCTACAAAGGCTAAGACAGAACCCGTTCCAGACCTCCATGTGTGTTCCATGCGCTCGGAGGTCTGAATGTCTGCACGTGAGAGAAAGTACGCACATGCGGACTATGGATAACTTATGCATCCATAACCCTTCCTTAAGTTCCAGACCCTCCAACGAGACCCATTCCATTAGGTACAAAACACTCTGCCTCTGAGCTTCCAACTGTCAGTTACTCTGGTAACCGCCAGTGTTGAAGAGAATTTTTTTTTTTCAAACATCAAGTTCATTTAATTAAAATGGGGCCATACGCCCGCACAGGGGGAGTGTCGGTGAAAATGAACGCCGATACGCTGTGCTTTAGTAAGCACAGCGCATCGGCGTAGGTCTGGATCAGGCCCAATGTGACTACTGTACACTGCAGGACCCACTGTTAAGGTAAATAGTGTACACAGCAGAACGGTTCTGCTGGGTGACCGCATCAGATCATATATACTGTTAAAAGTATAGGGCTGGATCCAGACTTAAGCAAGTGCTTGAATTAGTTACTCCTGGGCACTGAACTAGGTCTGGATCCAGCCCATAGTCCCTTTCTTCTGTCAGAACACAGGGCACTTCAACTGTGACAGTAGTAACTGTCTGAGTGACTTGGTCCATGAAAGTGGTCTGAACTTTGCCCCATTATGTGTCAGAATAAGGAATAACACATGTAATGTTACTGTATCTGCGTCGCTTATATAATCGCTCTCTCTTCCAGGAGCTGGCTGGACCTGGCCCTCTCTCGCCCAGTGACCGCTCTAGATAATGAGAGGTTCACTGCCCAGTCAGTGATTCTGATTCAGGCGGTCCCGACCATTATGGTAAGTTATTTCAGATGTTAGCTGACATTCTCACGTGTGTATAAAGAAGGCGGAAGCTAGAATCTGATTGGTTGCTATAGGCAACATCTCCACTTTTTCAAACATGCAACTTAGTAAATCTGGCCCTAGGTGTTGTCAAACTTGATGTCCTATCATGCTTTGCCAGGTGTTAACCATTAATATGCTTTGGGAGCATGCTGGTACTTGTAGTGTCACACCTGACGTTCCACAGGTTGCTTTTACCTGCTATGTAAAATCTTTGATACGTACTTTTCATTTTCACATTAGCATTTGCCTCCCCATCATCTTCCATTTGTAATCCCCAAGAAATGCTTTTGTGTGTAGACGGAATAAGCACGAGATTAAACGGAGGCTCCAGTGCTTGGACCTGCCTCATTTCATATTCTTTTATCTTGCCAACAAATCAAGTAACGAAATGATTGCGTATATTGGATATTTTATATGATTTTATGCCTCTGTCTGAGTTTTAGCGACCTGGCTACCCTTATGTTAATTCTTTTTCTATTGTAAACTTACAGATCGCCTTTCTCATCACCAATACTCTGCGTGTCATCTTTCATGGTCCCGGCACCCCCCCTGCTCCCTACGCCTTGCTGCAATTACAGGTGCTGGTTTACACCTCTCTGCTCTGTGTGTTCTGTGTGTATGCCGCTCTACCTGTGTTTATGTAGGGAGAAACTCTTGGGGTTATCTGACGATTATCACACAGATCACGCAATAGATAATCGTTCGATAGCTCTGACATCTTACCAGTGTTTACATTTCCACAACGCTGCAGAATCGTTACAAACTGCATTGTGTGGGTGGGATTTGATATTTGAGAGCTCCTAATTTTTGTGTCTGCAACTATTCCCGTTCCTATATCTGCATAGCGCCACCTTGTGGGCGAGCATATCATTGCAGCAAAGGGTTATTTGAACAGTTTGTGAAACGATCCACTGGGAACTAGAGAGCAGTGTGTACAAGGCATCGTTAAGCAGCCCAGGGCTTTATATCATTACTGCCAGGGGTGGATTGGGAACTCATAGTGGCTCTGGAAAAAAATACGCTACTGGCCAGGAATACCTATAGGTGAGGCTAAGAAATATATCATGTGGCGGGAGTTATTGTAAAAGACTTACAATCTAATACAACTGACTAGTATTTCACAAAACAATAAAGACAAATAGTGACCTGCAGGTGCAATGTTGGTAGCATCCTAGTGATCATCACGCAACGTATAGATTATCCACTGACTCCCACCCAATACAGAGAGCATCCTAGTGACCTCCATTCTATATAGACAGCATACCAGTGACCTCCAGCCATTGCTGTGAACATCCTTGTTCTCCTCATAGGAAAGAGGGGCTGCTGTGTCCTCAAAAGCCACTAGCCTACTGGAAAACTTGCTTGTAAGTCCTCTGACCATTCCACCCCTTGTTACTGTGCTGTCAGATCATGAGTTAAAACAGTCAGTGTGTGCCCAGCATTACGCCTAACTCTGGGTGTCTGACTAGTCTAATGTCTTCTCCTGCGTAGGTGAATGCGGTGCTGCCCGTCCTCCCTCTTCTATTTCCTGTCATGTGGATCCTGGTGACTGCACTTTGTGAGGCACGTGTGCTGGCCCAAATGGGCAAAATCTGCCCTTCTTCCCTGGTAAGTCGACCTTTTATTTAACATAAATGAAAAAAATAAAAATGAAACAGGACGAAACGCTCTATCCCGCATGTCACTCGCCTCAGAGTGCAGTAACTTAGAACCGGATCCAGCCATCCCCTTATATCCGGGCATGCACATCATAAATAGTCCTATTTTATTTATTTATTTTATTTTCCTGCTGCTCATGCAGATGCTTCAGCTTAGATAAAGGCTTAGTCCAATGTCTTTAATCTGTTCCCTTGTCGCCTCTCACCAGCAATGAGTACTTTATAATGAATTTTCAGGCAGAGATCTCCTTTCAAGCACTAGTTGTAATGCAGACTTAAGTATCCTTCTGCACTCAAGTGTAATGATACTACAAGTCCCATAATGCATTGCCAGCTGTTAACTATGCCTATGCTGTAGAAGCATGCTGGGACTTGTATTTTCTCAACATCCAGAGTGCCACAGATTGTGCCTCTTTTATTTTCATTGTGCAGCTTCAGTTTTGAGCTACTTTCTAGTTTCCTTCAGGAGCTGTGATGGGTCCTGATCAGCAATGTTCAAACTTTTCAATCTCCTTCCGCAGATGGCTAAGTTTTCCGAGGACACTCTCAGCAGTTATACAGAGATTCCCTCTAGCCAGGTCAGTATACAAGGAAGGGGGAAACGTCCATTTATTACTGCTCATGCGTCTTTTAGTTTTGCTTCTGCGTGTCATGTAACTGTATATCCCGTTATGGTCTAAATTCTCTCCCATTATCATTTTTTTAAATTTCCCTTTTTGCTCTGTATTTTAAAGGGTGACATCCATGTGATCTCTTTAGCAGGAAATATTGCGCTGTGTGTGCTCTCAATTCCTGCGTGTCGTCACGGGCAAGTGCGAGACTCTGGCGTATACTTCCAGCTTGTTGCATGGCCTGGGATCTGTGACGGTAAGTATGAACAGTCGTCGATTGTACGTAACGTACACCGGCCACAGGAGGTCTGATTTGTCCATGGTCCTGGCCCTGTGTGGTTCAGTCCATCAGGCGACCATAGTTGCTGCATGGGCCAAGGAAATATGGCTGCTCAGACGGGTCCATAGCGGTCATAATAGCAGATGGATTCTTATTGGGCATCTTATCAGACATCATGCTTGTGTTGCACAGAGACAGCTAGTGCTGCCCAGTTTGCAATGATTTAATATACCATAATGTGGCAGACAAACAAAAACGGACATAGTTTTGTGTTTAAGTAAAACGCCATTTAATATGTTCAAAGTATTCATTCAGTATTGAAATCATTGTCCGATGTCTTGTTTGACAATCTGTAGGAGGTATATAGGCCTTTGTGATGATAGAGATGCAATGTTCTTACTCTGATGTTCCAGAACCAAGTAGAGTTAGCAAACTAGAATAAAGCACATTGGGACGGATCCGGACTTTGGCAGATGGTGCTCTAGAATCGGAAAACACCCGCGTTATGCCACTGCATGTCCATTCCCAGTACGGATCTGGCTCATCTAGATCTAGAATTCTGGGATCATTTCTGGTGACAGAGCGGGGTAGATGTGGAGATCTATGCCATTAAGAGCGAGGGGACATATTTCAATTGAACAGTGAGGACGGCCCAGATCCAGACTCCTCACGCTTTCCGTGCGGGTGTCAGTAGGTACGCACACGTAGCGGGGAGTGCACGCCCCCTGCGCTCCCTCAGACGGTAGTAAATTATTAACTTATACAGCCGCAGACCTAGTTGTAACGGGGCTACCCCCGACTCCACGTTTACATGGCTACCCCTGCCTATATGGCGGGTATACAGCTATGGTAAGGGAAGGGTCTTCCCCTTCATCCTAACTACTAAGGTACGTAATTTTGTTACATACGTTATGACTTACGCACAGGAAACATCTGGCGCACAGATGATCCCTGACGGGACTTACACAAATGACTTAAGTACCCTGTCGGCTGGCGTTGAGGATCCGTCCCGATGTGCTGTGTTGCGATACTAAGTCCCACCCACTTCCTTGCGCAATTTTGCACCCTGTCGGAAGGGTAATCTGTTGGAGGTCTAGATCGTGTAGGTTGTGTTCCGATGGAATCTCGGGATGTGTGCACATGTGCAGATTGCAAAACTGGATCATATACAACGTGGCTGTATTCAGAGTACCGGACGTAATCTACGTATCTTTTTCTTGCGTAAATGCGGTCTGAAAGACTATGCATGCGCAGTAGTAAAAATCGCTAAACACCGGACGTATAAGTTATACGTCCGGTACTCTGAATACGGGCCTATGACTGCATGGAAAGGGGATACTGGGAAGTCTCCGTCCAGTCTACTGTTGCCCATATGTTTGAATAGACATAAAGCAAGGTCTGTGTTCCGGTTACAGCCAGAGTTGCGCTGACCTTCGCCATTGCTATGATATGATTTAGTGTTGTGTGTTACTATGGCATTAGAAAGTCATGTCTACCGTCTCTTGTACAGGTGATTTGCTGTGTGGATAAGCAAGGCATCCTCTCCTGGCCCAATCCCAGCCCAGAGACGGTCCTGTTTTTTAGTGGCAAGGTAGACCAGGCCACAGAGAGACTTGACGACGGCACTGACCAGATATCGCTACGATCCTACTGTCAGACAGAGATGGACGACGAGGTGGAGGCTCCTTTACTTATTTCCTCTTTTGCGTCTGTTTCGCCCGCCCGAGGTTGTGTCACGTGCCCCATGGTCCTTGTATTCCTTCTGTCCACAGCCGCAGGAGATGGTCGCCCTGTTGGCAGACACTGACGCTGTTCAACTCGTGAATGAACAAGAAGACATGGAGCATCCTAACGACACTGCTAGGCCTGCCGAGACACAGAGAAAGCCTCATAGCCGCCACAAGCATGCCTCTGGGTCCAACGTCAGCTTCAGCCAAGACACTGTGGGGCAGGTAGAGTAGTTATTATTACTATTATTATTAGGTTTTTATATGGCGCCATCATATTACACAAGGCTTTACTGTTTTATTAATCATGATAACAGGACTGGGTGGCTACAGACAGACTGGGGGGGTAAGAGGGCTCTATACAGGTTCCTATACACGTTTTAGGACAGTGGGTATTGATGCATAAGGGGAAGTGCTATATATCACATGATGGAGCAACCAAGTTGTATGGTAACAGTGCTCAGTGCTCTGTATGATCAGTCACACAGCAGTGTTGTTACCAGGACTGAGGGGATATTACTATGGAGAGAGACAGGGTGTATGGTAACAGTGCTCAGTGCTCTGTATGATCAGTCACCCAGCAGTGTTACTACCAGAACTGAGGGGATATTACTATTGAGAGAGACAGGGTGTATGGTAACAGTGCTCAGTATGATCCAGTCACACAGCAGTTTTACTACCAGGACTGAGGGGATATTACTATTGAGAGAGACAGGGTGTATGGTAACAGTGCTCAGTATGATCAGTCACACAGCAGTGTTACTACCAGGACTGATGGGATATTACTGTGGAGAGAGACAGGGTGTATGGTAACAGTGCTCTCTTCTTTGTATGATCGGTCACACAGCAATGTTGGTAGCAGAACTGAGGATAATGTATGGAGAGAGTGTGTGTAGTTTGTGGTAATCTTGTTGTGGGGAAATTAGACAAGTAGTTGCAAATAGCTGAGGCGAAGGTTAAGAAGCAGGTTGAAGAATTTAGTACGTTTGCCCGAAGGGGGAGTTTTAGGGGGTGCTTAAAAGGTTGGAGAGTAGAGGATAGTCTTAAAGGCTATTGTTCTTGTGCATCACTTAGTAGGTGCTCATATTCGATGCATTATTTCACTTACATTATACCTTTATGTTCATGACCTGGTATGTGTGTTTGGATCATTTTATCTTTACATTTTGGTATATTACATTTCAGTACCTTTTCCCCTCTGCAGCTGAGCAGCGAGATGGACGATTACGTTTGCGATTGTCACCTAGAGATGCTCCGCTTGTCCCAGGACCAACAAAACCCACAGAGCATCCAGTTTGATGAGTCTAACTGGCCACTCCACCTGAGCTCCCTGAAGCCTCTGGGTCTTAACGTGTTGCTGAACCTGTGTAACCCAGGGGTGACCCACACACTCTGCTGCTTCTCCGACCACCTGCGCCACATTGCACTTCATGAAACGCATTGCTCCGTGCTGCCAGGACACGTCCCCTGGGGACTGTGTGACTTCTCCAGACTGATTGGTGAGAACTGTTCATGTCTCTTGTGTATCTCTGTGTTTATACGCTTGTCAGAAAACACAGGAAACATGTAGAAACTTTACATGGAGACTGGGCGTTCAAGTTCACATCTGATTGGACGTTGGGGTTTCATGTATAAGAATTGCAGTAGGGAATGCAGGAAATTATGTTTCCGCCATAAGGTTTATGCAGTGTCCTTTGTGAGAGTTGTGCATATTGTTCTGATGTTTCTTACATGTTTGGAGCAGTAGGAGTCGCTGCCTCAAAATGCTGCTTTTAGAAGTAGAGATAGCCGATTCTTGGCTGTATCTATTTCGAAAAGATAGCCATTTTCAAATGGCGAATAACACTCTCCGGGGAGTTTTAGGGTTAGAGTAAAGGAAGGGGAGGGGAGGGTCAGGCTGCGGGGAGGGGAGTCTTAGGGTTAGGCTGCGAGAAATGAAGTCTTAGGGTTAAGCTACAGGGATGGAAGTCTTAGGGTTAGGATGCAGGTAGGGGAGTCTTAGGATTAGGCTGCAGAGAAGGGGGTGTTAGGGTTAGGCTGCAAGAAATGAAGTCTTAGGGTTAGACTGCGGGGATGGAAGTCTTAGGGTTAGGATGCAGGGAGGGGAGTCTTAGGATTAGGCTGCAGGGAAGGGAGTCTTAGGGTTAGGCTGCAAGAAATGAAGTCTTAGGGTTAGTCTGCGGGGATGGAAGTCTTAGGGTTAGGATGCAGTGAGGGGAGTCTTAGGATTAGGCTGCAGGGAAGGGAGTCTCAGGGTTAGGCTGCGAGAAAGGGAGACGTAGGGTTAGGCTTTGGGGACGGGAGAGTTAGGGTAAGGATTAGGATAAGGGTTGCAGTTAAATGTATACTTGCCATTCGAACCAGCGCCTTCTTTATAGTGGGGGATCGATTAGCTTGCATCGAAAAAGGGCTGTTCGCAGTGGTGACCCTCACCCGATTTGGAGACAGTGGGTGTAAGTGTTTATAGGTCATTTCTTTGTTAAGGACACCTTAGTGTAGGGTTTATTGTATTCACAAATTAAAATGTTGGGTAAGTCATATTAAACAGGTGGGGGTTTGAAATATTGAGCTTGACATGTCAAATACAGGACCACCCTTACCAGGTGTGGGGCCTCTGAGGCACAACCATACTTAGGGGCCCTCTTCATCAGCTGTAGCAGAGCTTAGGCCCTGATTCAAAGCTTGAAAATAAGAGAGGAAAGTTACTCCAGGTCAAAACCATGTTGATTTCAGGGGGCACACGTTAATTGTATTCTTTGCATGCAGGGATATATCTTTGAATTGCTTACTGTACACAGATACTGACCAGCTTTACTATAACACTGTTATTTAGACTTGGGATAGGAAACATCACCTCTCAACTCTAATACTGTTTGCAACATGAAATTTGATTCCCCTGAAATCCACATGGTTTAGCCCAGGAGTAACTTTCCTCTATTATTTTCAAGCTCTGAATCTGGTCCCTAGTCAAAAGCTTTAATGGTGAAACTGGTCAGATAGACCTTCTATTATGGGACTAGGAATAGAGTACGTGGATCCAAAGAAACAGACCGTGTCCCGAGGAAACTGTAGCATTTATATGACAACTGAGTAGTTCACAGAATCCGATACGGCAGCACATTGTGCCGTTTAGATTAGTAGTGATCATATCATTGACCACCTTAGTGCATAACCGATACAACTTGGTACAATTTGCAGTATCAGAGATCAGAAATTGTGGTCAGAGAACAGATTTCTATATTGAATAGGAGTTTGGGGTTGGAGCAGAGATTGAGGGATTAGAAATATGTTTATTTTGCAGAGTTTAGAGTGTTTCCACACGATAAACCCTTTGTAAATAGCTGGAGAACTGTCATGAGTAGTACACGTTGTTTTTGTTTTTCTGGAGGGCTTTTGAGGACGCCATACCTGAGTTATGGATAATGCTGATAAGAGAATGATGGAATGTATTGGGGAATTAACTTGTTGCAGAGAGTTATAAAGTTGTGTAAAAAAAGCAATTTTTGGGATATTGGGAGGCTTTCCATTCTTCACTGTCTCTTTCACATTTTCATTGATGAATGCTCTCACCCCCCCCAATGATTAGGATTCACCCCTGGGGCCAAGGACTTGTTTAAACTGAAGAATCACGTTGCTCTATATCATCTTCCAAGTGAGGAAACTGTGAAGGAAACATTACTCTCTAAGCTTCCAAATGGCGCCAAGCGCAGGCCACCACTCAGTCACATGATCAGCCTTTTTGTCAGAGATGTCACTACCAGTAAGTCTTTCACATTGTTTTCCATTCCAGGGTGTCGTGCAGATTACTGGTTTCCTATTGGTCGAGTTCCTTTTTTCCTTTCACCTTGTTTAAAATGCTGGTCTAAAATAAGATGCAGAATTATTACCTATGTATGAAAATATATGATGCCATTTTCAAGGCTTTTCTGTTATTTGTGGTCTCTTAACAATGAGAGTTCTATAGGGTCATATATCATGTGTTTTTAAACAGAGATCCATCTCCCTTAAAGGGAACCTCTTATTCCTCCAAATTAGCTATTGTAGACCAACACCCCCTGACAAGGGCCTAGACAAGCTTCCAGTCAGACAGTTTATGTTTTGCACGATTTGTCATTCTCTGTTTGTATTTCTGTGTTTGGATATAAGTCTACTTCTGTACCCGTATTTTCCAGACACCGAGCAGATGCTGTCCCATGGAACAGCTGACATTATCCTTGACGCCTGTACAGATTTCTGGGATGGAGCTGATATTTACCCCCTCTCTGGATCGGACAGGTACACTGTTTTTCAAATAATTGTGGAGTCTCATACAATGGTTCCATAATGTAATACAAAGCTAAGTATACACACACACATACACACACGCTACATCTTTTTCACACACTTATTGTCGCAATCAAACTATAAACCAGTCCTTAGCACAATATTCTGTTAGTGTGTGATGCAACAATCTTTATCGTTCTAATGTGCATCGCAGCGTTTGATTGCATCAAATAATTTAATGTCAGAAGAACAGATGGTAAACAAACTACAAATGAAATCACAGTTGCTAAGTTGCGTGTAGTGTGTATGCATAAATTGGCTTGCTCATCAAGACTAAGTTAAAATATATGGCATTGTGGGAAATTCACGTAGTGTGTGCCCAGCTAAGAATTACCCGTGCTCCTGTTATGGTTTGTTTTTATTTATTTTTTTAAGTTGTAATTTAATTCCTCCTTTACAAACTGGGCAAACACTATATGACATATCAGGCAGCTTATAGAAAGCACTGTTATTTCTGAACACTGGCAAATCTCTCCTAACACTCACTGACCTGATCATTGTGTTCAGGGCAGTAGGAAGAGAGGAAAGTACTGGGCATTGTAGAGAAGCACTAATAGAGTAGTAATATATTAAACATCATTAGGGTCTTTTGTTCAAATTTAAGCTACCACTATCTAAAGGAAAATATTTAAAAGCAAAGTACCCCAGACCAACAACTGAAAGATACCCCAAATAACAATACCAAAGGACTTCTCCTTTATGTGGCGTGTCGGGGGGTAAAAAATGTAATTGATTTTGGGGATCGGCACAAGGTCGGGTCTTTTGGCTAATATATTTGCCACTATGAAAGATAAGACGCAGCCTCTGTCCCCTGCTGATACCACACACAAAGGAGTCCTGAATGTCTGTCAATGAGGTCAAGGTTTGCATATTAATAGAACCGATATATTAGCAGTGGCGTGGATCGGAGGAAGCTGCCAAGCTATGTTTAGTGGTCTGGGACACATGTTTTACCTATGCAAGCTTTATCACACTAGGGATAAAGCCTACACTATACCTTTATCACCCAGTGTATGGTCACAGTATGATGGCCCTGTTATACGTTACATAGAGTGTGGTTGGCTCTAGTGATTATTCGTGTGTTTTTCTCTCGTGTTGCAGGAAGAAGGTGTTGGATTTCTACCAGCGAGCCTGCTTGTCTGGCTACTGTTCAGCTTTTTCCTACAAGCCTATGCACTACTCGCTGTCCCCTCAGCTCCATGGAAAGTGCATAGAGCTCCTGCATACTCCCGGTCACAACAACATCCTGGCTTCATGTGACCTTGGGGGAAATTTGTCACTGAAACATTCTGGCCGACACGATAGCTGGAGTTCTGATGGTGAGTGTCCAGGCAGCCACTGGGTGAACTGGACGCTTAGCTGACACCAGTTCCTCGTGCATTCGTGTATTTCCTTCCTTGTCTCTGCTTTTCCCCTGTGCATGAACACAGAAGGTATTGGAGAGGTGGTAGAGGATTTCACGCAGGCAATGAGCGGCCAGATCTTCATGGGCATGGTGTCCTCGCAGTATCAAGCTCGTCTGGATATTGTGCGTCTCATAGATGGATTAGTGAATGCCTGTATCCGGTTTGTGTACTTCTCTATGGAGGACGAGCTCAGGAGCAAGGTGAGACAGGGCATCTGTCTCCCTGTTGTTTTATTTTATCTTATTGGCTACCTAAAATCTCCTTTTCCTGATCCCAGGTCTTTGCAGAAAAAATGGGTCTCGAGACTGGATGGAACTGTCACATTTCTCTGACTCCGAATGGTGATGGACCAGGCTCTGAAGTTCCTCCGTCCAGCCCTAGTCATGCAGGGTCTCTGCGGGATGATCTGCATCAGGGTGAGGACCGATATCTAGGTCAGGTGTTGTGAAAGTTCATGTCCCATCATGCTTTGCCAGGTATAAGTTATACCTATGCTGTTGGACATACTGGGAGTTTCTGGGGTGCCATAGTTGCCTATTCCTGCTCTAGACTTTAAACTCTCAGCAGTGGTGTCCTCTGCCCCCCAGTCCACCATCTTCTGCCCCATGTTTCGGCAGTCTTACTGGGCACAGGACAACTTGCGCTACTGGTACTAGTGTAGTCCATACTATACTGTTGTTTATACTCTGTTTTGTTCTGGTGTGATATGTGTGTTTTGTATGGTGCTGCAGACCCTTGTGACCCTCTATTAATAATGGATAGTAATGGGAGGGTGATCCAGTGGCATTAATACAGTAGGTGTCACCGCTACAGGGTTTAGAGTAAATAAGGTCCAGATGCAGCAAGTGTAGGTCCCCGTAGCGAATGGCTCTATTTTAAAAGGGCTGTTCGCTCCCAGCCAGTTCCAGAACTGGATGGAATATTGCTTGCTCATGCCTCGAAAAGGCATAGCAATTGATCCCTGAAGCACTGAACACGGTGCTCAATTAGGTAAGTAAAAAAAACTACCCTTTCCCTAATTCCCACCCCCCCTCTCAGCCTAACCCTAAGTCCCCACCCCTGCAGCCTAACC
>WWET01002357.1:97612-118328 GCA_011038615.1 Limnodynastes dumerilii
GCTGAAGTTCCTCCCTTCCTCCTTCTGCTGTCTGGCCTGCTTTGGGTTCTCCCTGCAGAGATTTTGTGAGATAGCCTCCCACAGCAACACCACCAACTGCTCTGGAATCTTCGTGCACAGGTGAGGACTCCCAGGTCTATAGTGGTGGAGATAAGGAAGTATTGTACCAGTTACTTTCGTGCTGTGCCATATTTCATGTCCGTTTCCTTGCAGTGACGCCCCTGGCGCTCCAGACTGGTTTGGGTCCCTCTCCGGGGCACTGCTGTTAAGTCAGAAGCTGTGCGCTTGTCTCATTGTCCTGCATACAGGTGAGAGAATGCTGCTGCCAGAGTGATGGAGCGGAGTGGGAAAGGCATTTTTTAAGTGTTGATCACATTCTCCCTCTCTGCAGTTTTTATTTCTGTCAGTCATGTACATCGATCAAGGGCGCTGTGGAAGAGAAACCCCCTCAGCAATGTGTGGTGGACTGTGACTCTCCCCGTCTTGTGAGTATTGATTGGGTAATCCCATTGATTATGTCATGGGTGCGGCTTCAACCGGAACGGGACACTGTGTTCAGTTCTGGCGGCCATATCTCCAGAGAGACATAAATACTTTAGAAACCACAGCGAATGTACTGTAGTTTTTAGGAACATGGGTCTGTGCGTATGGATGGCGTTCGTAATACTGGGTCATAGGTAAGGGCTTAGCCAAACCCTTATTGTACGATTTAAATGCCTTCCTCCACCCACTGTGTGTAGACCACGTACTCACGGCAGGTCGTCACAGGACGTCCCAGCACAGAACGCAGCATTGAGCGTGCGGCATATTAGACTCATTCGCACATGCGCAGTCTGCTCGCGTCACGTACACGTTCAGAATGCATAAGAACCCTGTCATCATTAGGTATGGATCCTGTGTGAGGAGTTAGAAGTAACTGAGGCTAAAACAGCAGCATATTTTACATATACTTCGAATAAACAAGGCTATCCTAAATACTAAACAAAGACAACTAAGGATCAAGTAGGGTCGAGACCAGGCCTGGCCAACCTTTGGTTCTCCAGGTGTTGTTAAACTGCAAGTCCCAGAATACTTTAATTTGCATAGACATAGATGATAGCTGACAAAGCATGCTGGGACTCATAGTTTCACCACACCTGGAGAGCCACAGGTTGATCAGGCCTTGTCTAGAGCAACAAATCAATATGGGCTGAGGGGCTCAATCTGATGTCACATTCTGTGTTTCCTGTGGCATATGTACCATGTTCAGCCTCTCTCTCTTGCTGCTTCCTCTTAGGGTCTTAGCACAAGGATTACAGACCGCTTTGGACCTGCAGCTCTGGACAAACACTGATGCACCACTCGTTTTTCACCTGTGGGACATCCCCCTCCTGGCATGGCTGCTTGGGTCACTCTCTCTCTTCTTCATCCTTATTATCAATGAGATTGTCAAGCTGCATGAGATCAGGTATGAGTGATCCCTTCGTCCTGCAGCGGGGAGCCCAGGAACACAGGACACACCCGCTAAGGTTCTCTCTTCTTTCTCTTTAGGGTTCGAGTCCGTTACCAAAAGCGCCAAAAGCTTCAATTTGAAACCAAACTCGGCATGAACTCTCCATTTTGATGGCTGTGAGGTGTGTTGTTCCCTCAGCACCTGATGAGGGGGAGGCAGACAGACCTGGTACATGTTCTTAATTCAGAGGGATGCTGCTGACACAGCTGTCTAGATCTCCCTAAAACCAGCTGTCACCACCAGTGCCTCCTTCCCGCACACCTCCTGTGCCTCCACACTCTCCCTGCCTGTTTACATACAATTTGCAGTTGGAGAAGCTACCGCCCAATCACTTCACCCCTCTTAATCTCCCCCCTTTGCACTAGTATGTGGAGTGAGGGGATTTTACCCAAGGACTAGACATCCCCTTTGTCCCTTCTGGCACCAAGCTCAGTTCTGGGCTTCTGTGCCATGTTGCATGGCTTAAATGGCATGGGAATTGCTGTAGTCCTTTGAACCACTGGACTGTGCCACTCTCGGTAGACGGGCACTGACTAAATGGAAAGGTTTTTATTTTCACGGTTGTATATTTTTTACGAAGAAACTTAGGAACATGTGATTTGTACTAAAATGTGTAAATAAAGCATATATGTAATTAAAGCTCGGCCACCTGTAACATTTACATGAGATAATGTGTGGGTTCATATTTATAAAGGTATCATCCAAATTGTGGGTTGCGTTCTTTCTAGAGTAGTGTATATTACTATTTTGGTTTGTAGATGGGTCACTGTGATAATTATGGGTGTGGGTCCCCAGAAAGGGCCGTTTTCGATTTCGATTGCATAAACCTCGATGAGGCATAGCAATCGAACACAGTGCTCTGAAAGGTAAGCCTGAAAACTACCCCAACCTTTCCCTTCCATTACCCTATCCCTAACCTTTCATTACCTGCAGCCTGATCTTAATTCTTCCTTCCCTGCAGCCTGACCCTAACCCCTCCCTTCCCCGCACCTTGGGCCTGATCCAGAGCTACGAAAATTCGCACGACGGGCGAATGCGTACGTTCGACCGTGCGAATAAACATGCACGCCCCTAACACTCCCATAGTAAAGTACCTGCTTACGGCGGCTATACCCTACACTGGGTACGACCGTCGGCCGTACGAAATTTCGCACAGAATACGCTGAGCGTACGGGCTTAGCACGCCCATACTGTACAATTTAAATGGCTATCCCCGCCTCCGTGTAGTAAAACGAGCGCCCAGGCGACCGTCGTACTGAACGTACGCCCCTCGAGCGAATATTTCGCTCACAATACGACCGCTATTCGCTCATGACGTCCAGGCGACCGGAAGCTGTCATACTGGGCATGCGCGGTGCGAATTTTTCCACGAATTTTCGCTTACGATGATCGTACGCTCGCTTGCGGTCGTAGCTCTGGATCAGGCCCCTTGACCCTAACCCTGGAGAGGTTACTCACCTTTCCCATGGTGCGGGTCCTGCGGTAGCAGTGTTTCTGAAAAGGTATGGGTGATTATGCCGATCGGTATACTGTTACCCGTTCTGAAAAAAAAATCGAAAATGGAGGGGTATTCAAAATAGGGACATCCGAAAAGGAGCTTTCAGTTGCCCCTATTTCGGAACTCCCTCATTCTATGCAGGGAATGCAACCTGGTAATTATTTTGTAGATTATTTATTCTGGAGTTGTAGACGTGGAAAGACAAGAAAGATAAAGATCTACCGGATAAAACGTCCCATATTGGCTGACCTCATTCTATTCTCCGTTGTCCATTACAGGAATTACTATGAATAATAAGTAAGGGAATGTGAAACTAGGCCAATGCAAAATCCAAGTGACTTGCAAACAAACTCTTTATTTGTTATGGATATGCTGATCCAAAGCTGTGAGTTAACAGCAAGAAAATAAAATTAAATCAAGTGGGCAAAATTATGCTGACCTGCTGGGAAATAGAATGAGCTGAGAGGAAAAAAGAGAGAGAGGGGATTTGGAATCAGCACTAGGATAAAATATATATGGAATCAAAGCTACATATAAATAAATACTGCAAACACATGTATAATGTAATATAATATGGCGGCTTACAGTAAGTGAGTAATTTTCCTCAAAGAGCAACTAAAATGGTGCATGGCCTGTGTCACACAGCATACAGTGAGAGACTAGAGGAAGCAACATGTATAGCTTGGAGCAGAGAAGAGCAGGAAACATAGAAACATGTTAAAAAACCATAATGCATATAAGGGTAACGTACCCATAAAAACAAGGAGACTTTAGTAAAAAAAAAAAAGACATTAAAATTTGGAGTGCTCACATTCAAGTGCACCTTTTTCTGATTTTGTATTTTAATATAGTCTTTTTTTACTAGTATAGTCTATTGTTATTTTACCTGTGCAGTCTCCTTGTTTATATCAGTATGTTCCTCATGTTCATCCTATCATCGATTATGGGGGGTTATGAGGACATAAGGACACTTATTACCATTGGAGCTGTTATTAACCTACTACCTGTATGCCGCCATATTATGATCTTACACTAATTATACATGTGTTTGTAGTATTTGTTTATATGTAGCTTTGATTTCATATATATTTTATCCTGTCTAAACCCCCTCTCTTTTTCTTTTGGCTTGTATTTTAGAGCTATTAGCGCTTTTTAGTGATTTTACTATCTTTACTTAGAGGTCAACTCTGAGCTGGAGTTTATTTCAGTATTTGTGCGGTTACTCTGAACACTGGATTAGCTTCTCTGACTTTTTGGCGCCGACCCATTCGATTGTGTTGTCTTCTTCCCTACAAGAGCGTCTGGTTAGGGGCCTGAGCTTCTCTACACCATTAGCACTTTAACTTTTCTCCCAGAACAAAACAGCATCTTCCTACAGGGAATTCTGCATTGTTCAACCACCCTATATGCCTCTGTTTATCAAAAATATATGCTTCTGTTAATCACTGCAAAAATAAAAAAAAGGAAAAACATTTACATGATAATTACAACCCATGAAACAAAATAAAAAAAATAAATAAAAAATGCAATAATACAGGACCAGATCTAGATGTTGAATCTGGACCCTTAAGTTCCAGATTTCTGTGCTGAATGTTGGTCTGGCAGGGGGGCAGGGCACAGTGGCAATCTTAAAGCATGTTCACATGGTGGGAGGAATTTGAATCGTACAGTAAGGGCTTGTCTAGGTGGTACAAATTTGTAAGTGTTAGGGTAGAGTCGACCAGTCAAATCCATAAGAGCGAGGCACCGCACCTATGCAAATTAAGATCGTACGGCTCTCCGCTCACAGAGCCCTATTAGATGTGGATCTAGTCCATCATCTCATGCATCACATTGTGCTCTATACACCAGCACAATGGATTTGAAATGAAACAAACGATGTGCTTTAACTGCAGACTTTCAGCTTTAATTTGATGGTATTTACATGAGGCGGTAGTAATGAGGCTGGGAGGGTGGCGTTAACGTACTAACGCCGCCGTCCTAGCGTATCAACTCTCCCTTACGCCGGCTGAAGTTAGGGTAGCCTTCAGCCAGCATAAGGGAGAGTTAATACGCTCCTACAAGGGGGAGTGTCGGCCCAGAGCAGCGATGTTACGCTGAGCGCATGTTACGCTGAGCGCTACAGTGCTCAGTGTAACATCGTAGCTCTGGATCAGGCCCTATGTCCCAATATTTATGCACCTGACAGTATAAGTGAAGCTCCTCATCCTCATGGTATATACAAGATAATTATCAATGCAACAGTCCTATTAATGCAGACAATGACTGAAGTAGATCACACAAACTCTGGTTAGTAAATATATATTTATAGATGTTTGTGTGATATATACACACACAAAATTACTTTAAAATAGACTTCTTTTAAAAAACATTTACAGTTTAAAAAGGTAGGAAATGAGAGGGTAATGGGGGAGGCAGATGTGGCAGTATACACACAAGCTTATAGAAAAGACATCAATGTTTCAGATAGTTCTGCTCTGTATTCTCCCCTCTTCAGCAGAGGATGTGACTGTGAGCTGCACGAATCTCACTTTAGCTCAGTGTATCAGCCACAAGCAGGTCCGGTCTCTAACACCAGGACAACATCGCGCTGCTATGGAATGAGTGTTCTGAAAAATCATCACAAGACAATTCATGAAGTGACTGCTGTGCAATAGGTGTAGTCTCCTCTGCCTGGTTTATAATTTGTGGAGCTGTGCTGTCGTGCAGTCCCAGCTAAAGTGCCAACAAAAAAAAAAAGTGAACAGGCGATCGTCTTCAATCCAACATGGCTTCCAGCTGTTCAGCAAGGTCATCGAACATGGTACTGATGTCATCTAGGATGTTCTTGGTGAGCGGCGCAGACTCACTGCTGAGGGAAAGAAGGCATGTTATAGCAGCTGTCACTAGGCGTGCCACACAGAGAAAGGCTAAGAAAAGCTTAGCTCCAATTGGGTTGCTGCACCTCAAATTAGCACAAGATATTGAGACACCCACCACTGCATTGTTGCATCACCCTTACATGATATCAAAGGCTTCAAAGGGCCAGATTCACCAAGCTGCCGGAAAGGGAAAGTGGAGATGTTGCCCATAGCAACGAATCAGATTCTAGCCCTCACTCTGCTATTACATACTAAAAATCGTCAGCTAGAATTTTATTATTTGCTATGGGCAACATCTCTAGTAAAATCTGGCCCTCAATGTCAAGAACCCATGCACACTATAGCCATACTAATAGGCCTGTGACTAAATGGCTATACTTTATCTGTCTTATTTTATTGGCCCTCCGTGCGGGTTCTCTGTATAAGTTTGACAAGACCATATGTCAGTATTGCATTAAGATCAGGTCAACGCCAGCTAGAGAGTCAGCGTGGAAGGGCGGTCAGAGGAAAGAGACTGCTACGGAAAGTCAGTGGTTCCCACAGGGGGCTTGTCATTGCCCCAAAGCCCCCGAAAATGAAACCTTTAATTAAAAAACAAACACTGGCCATCGCACAGAGCAGAGACCATGGCTCTGGGTGTGGTACAAAATATGTAAAACAGGGCAAGGCCAGTCATTACCTCAGACTTCCATCTATCTATCTAATTAAAATGTATGTGCTGTGTCTAGACCCCTCATGTATTACAAGCATTAGAAATCCCCCTTTATAAAGTGACTCTCGGAGAGAAGATTCCCGGGTGCTCATTTGGGGCACTACTAATAACAATTTTTTCTGACACCTCCCTGACATTTTTATGTAACATTTAGTGATCAGTAATAATAGAATAACATTTGTTATATAACAGGGATTCGTTTGTAAGTTTTGATTATTACTTCTGAATTTGACAAACATACAAAAGAAAAATTTGAAATACATGAAAAGGACCCAGAGATACTGTAGTCGGACGCCATTTGTAAAAAAACACAACTACTATGAATCCCTGGGAGCCATAAAGTTATGCCCTTGGTGCCATCACAGTGTACGTGGTCCCATGAAGTTACCTGATTATTTCTTCCCTTCGCCCTTGTATGTCTTCGGTTTTCTGTACGGAGTTAGAATACATAAAGTGTCCGAGTTGTGGATTTTCATTCTTTTGTAGAGGCGCGTTTGTCCGCTCTCTCACAGCAACGCCAGGCTCGTTAGGCCATAATGTGGCATTCGCTGTGGTGGGTGAAACGCTTTTACCCCATGAAGGCGTATGTAAAACAAGCTCAGGTCCAGAGATCACCAAGTGAGTGTGAGAACCTGTGTGTTAGAAAAAGGGAACTCTTATCCTTGCAGGTGCTTTGGACAATGTGTATGGAATAAATGCATAAAATATATCAAAATAATATCTCAGATTTAATAATCAGTCAGCATACCAAAATCACCCCAAAGATAAAGTGAAGACTAAGTTGGATCTGTAGATTATTCCCGCTAGCTCATCAAGCCCCATTAAATAGTCTGCAGCCAACTGCATGGTGTGATGACATTGTTCCACAATTTGTCATAAATCCCAACCATCTTTACACAGAGGTTCTAGTTTCTACTAAACGGACAAACATGAACGTATCCTGCAAGTAACAAACAACAAATAGTTTATTGACATAAAAAAATTATATTTTCAATTTAGCAAAAAAATTTGTAAATCAGCATTTGCCTCCACTAACACCCCCCCCCCCCCCCACACTTCTGTACTGTGTATTATTATGTACTATGCTGTCCATCCCTGCCTTGTATGTCTGTACTGTGTATTATTATGTACTATGCTGTCCATCCCTGCCTTGTATGTCTGTACTGTGTATTATTATGTACTATGCTGTCCATCCCTGCCTTGTATGTCTGTACTGTGTATTATTATGTACTATGCTGTCCATCCCTGCCTTGTATGTCTGTACTGTGTATTATTATGTACTATGCTGTCCATCCCTGCCTTGTATGTCTGTACTGTGTATTATTATGTACTATGCTGTCCATCCCTGCCTTGTATGTCTGTACTGTGTATTATTATGTACTATGCTGTCCATCCCTGCCTTGTATGTCTGTACTGTGTATTATTATGTACTATGCTGTCCATCCCTGCCTTGTATGTCTGTACTGTGTATTATTATGTACTATGCTGTCCATCCCTGCCTTGTATGTCTGTACTGTGTATTATTATGTACTATGCTGTCCATCCCTGCCTTGTATGTCTGTACTGTGTATTATTATGTACTATGCTGTCCATCCCTGCCTTGTATGTCTGTACTGTGTATTATTATGTACTATGCTGTCCATCCCTGCCTTGTATGTCTGTACTGTGTATTATTATGTACTATGCTGTCCATCCCTGCCTTGTATGTCTGTACTGTGTATTATTATGTACTATGCTGTCCATCCCTGCCTTGTATGTCTGTACTGTGTATTATTATGTACTATGCTGTCCATCCCTGCCTTGTATGTCTGTACTGTGTATTATTATGTACTATGCTGTCCATCCCTGTCCTGTATGTCTGTACTGTATATTATTATGTACTATGCCGTCCATCCCTGTCCTGTATGTCTGTACTGTATATTATTATGTACTATGCCGTCCATCCCTGTCCTGTATGTCTCTACTGTATTTTGTATGGCGCAGCAGACACCTTGTGGCGACATAAATAATAATAATAATAATAATATTTGGCTGCCACATTGACTTCATAAAATCTATGAAAAGGTTAAAGTATAAAGAAAATGTAATAATATTTTTGTAACATTGGCAGCAAAATATAAAGCATTTGCCAGACAGCTGTGGTCATGGCCTAATTGTTAAACAGATTCATCCAACTGGCCACTGAATTTATACTGTGATGTTCAGCACTGTAAAACCACAAATAGCTCAATGGAACATTATACTAGTAAAATGGAAAAATGACAAAAATGTGTTTCTAGAACCCATGAGATTTGTAATAAGCTATTTTTGGACATTACCGTCTCTGAAAAATATATTAATTTTTTGATGACACTGGACATAATCCTTGACAATGAACCCCCTGGTAAAGACGTCGGCAAAACGGGCTGTGTCAATTAAAATAAGGGAGAAACAGCTGCGGTCTTGTGTCATTGGGGTATATCCAGACCTAAGTGCTTTTTTTGTTTCATCGTGTAGCGTATTTTCTATGCACTCCCCTCGTTTGTACGTACTTTGGCCGTATTAAGCTTGCCGTATTACGCTTACCTTAACTTTTCAAGACGTAACTACTGACGTACGCAAAGGCTACACATACGTAAGTGCCGCCCATACTGTACGATTTAATTGCCTCACCCCGCCTCCGAAGCGTAATTACTGGTGTCGTATGGCTGCCACGCCCCTTCGGTTGTAGTTAAGCTGTTGATACGTGGCTGGTACGTACGATTAGAGTTACATGGTGTAACATCTGCATGTGCTGTAAATACTAATGGACGATTTTACGTCATCGGCTAGCATAAAATCGCTCGCGTACGTAGTTTAGGATCTGGGCCATTAGTCTTAAGTTTGGATGCATCAAATTTGTGAATGTGGATTTGAACAAAAAAGCTTCACAATCCAAGTGAACCACACAGAACTTAGGGAAAGTTTGGCCACACCCCAATATGACCAACAACAACGTAAGGATTACAATAAGTTATTGAATGGTTTACCTGCTCGTTCTGCAATCTCTCTTGAAATATCCTCTTGTTTGTCTCTTCTTTCAATCTTCGCTATCCTGGCCACAACAGTTTGTTGTGGACCGTTTAACGTGATGGTATTTGTTGGCATCAGGGTAACGGGCGTCTTGGGATTCTCCTCGGGCAGACCACACTCTTTATCTTTGATCTTAGGCCTCCTCTTCACCGTGTCCGACTCAGTGAGGTTGAATTCTGGCTCCGTGTTGGGTTTAGAATCAGGAGCTCCAGTGGGTAGCTTAGTCTCTATGATGTTTGGCTTTGGGCTTAGCTGTGGTTTGGCTGCGATTTGTGGTCGAGCTGGTGGCTCTGATATAAGCTGGGTCTCAGAGCTTGCCCATGGCTGCTTTTTTATTACTGGAGACAGAGGAGCCTCAGTACTGGTCTCCAAAGGTGCAGGAGTTTGTGGTCCTGCAGAATTAAAGAGTTCTTGTATTATCCCCGAATCTGATTTTGCTCCTGGTTGTTTGGGCCTTTGTTTGATAGTAAGGTTTCCCTCCTCTGCAAAAGGAATGCTCTCGCTGGAGCTGTGTTGCGATGAGATGCTTTCCTCCTTTTTCTCCTCCTCCCGACTCACTGTGAGCGGCAAGGATAACCTCCCGGCCACCCCAGCTGCGGACTCACTCACCGTCCTCCTTCGACCACCGGGACTCTCAAAGATCTCTTTTTTGCTAACCTCTGAGGGCCTTAACTCTATACTCCCCTCCAGCTGTGCGGCCATGCTTTTGACCAAGCTGTGCCCCCCAGCTGTGCCATCCACGCTAGACATAGAACTCAGTCTCTTGGGAGGTGGAGGAGGTGGACCTTTCCTACGGGCTCGTACAGCAAAAGATTGGCTCCGCAGGACTTTCTTTTCTGCCTGCCCATTTGTCAGAGAGCTACGACCCGGTCGACGGGTTAATGTGGCGTAAGAACCCAGCGCCCCAGTTCCCGCTGTGGCTCCTTTCTCCTCCTCATCCGGCTCTCCATCTGACAAAGCATAGCGGCACACGCTTAGTGAACGCTTCTTGAGAGAGGGCTTGGGGGGAGGTGCCGGCGGCTCTGAGCGAGCTAGGCACCCATTTGGGACCCCAACAGGCCACTGAGATTGGTCCATTCCCTCAGGCATGTTCCTCTCTGGCAAACTGGAGTCTAACACTTGATGGTTCGGAAGCAGCGGTGTGTGCGAAGTCGCCGAGTCCTGAGAATGACCGGAACCTTGCGAGCGAGAACTAATACTCTCCTGACTGTACGAGCGCCTCCCGGCGCATAGCATCTCCCCTCCATGCGTCAGCGCATTCTGGAGTTCACGGCTTAATTCCACATTCTGAAAAGTCTGTAGTTTATTGGCAATGGAAGGCTCTCCATTCTCTGGAGGCTCCACAGCAGGTACAGAAGAACGGGCATAAGCCATCCTGGATCTCAAGGTGCCACCTACTGTGTATCCCTTCTGGAGATCTAGCAACCTCTTCACACCCAAGAGCAGCTTCTTCTGGTGTCCTAAGGAAAAAAAAATCAGAGGTCAATGAAACACACTAAGGACCTGATTGACAGGTAAGAAAATACTGCTTTGTAGGTGCGTATATTTAAGAAGGGATATACTGCGCAGACGTAGTACCTTAGGGCCTGAATCACACTTAAGAAGCTTCTGCTTTTTAAGTGCGTATCTGGCCGAAATGACCTACTGCACTTGTGTGGTAGTTTATTTACGCTATCTACGTACCAGAACGGTACATAGATAGCGTAGGCGCACCAGACCGCACGCAGGAATTTACGCCCCTAGAGGCTGCATTATGCCGCCTCGGGGCGTTTTGAGGAAGAAGTGGGAGGGGGAGGTATTTAGGGCAGGAGGGAGGTGGGGAGAGGCAATGTCCGTATGGACATTGCACGGAGACATAAGGTAGTCCTATGGCTCTCGTAAGGACTTAAGAACGGGATGGTTCTGAATCACCATTTCCTGAAAATTCGTAATGACTTAAGAATGAAAAAATGTTAATGAAGATAAAAAGAGTGGGTGGAGGAAGGCATATAAATGAGGATATCTGGCCACAGTTAAGCAAAAACATTATTAATTAGCCGCCCTACACACACACACACACACACACACACAACTACGAACCTAAAGATAAGGAAGCCCTATAGCATTCGTAAGTCGGTTAAGAAGCTGAAAACCAGGCAGGAGTTGCCTTGCTACTTTTTGCATAAAATTAAGAACCTAAATCATTTCTTAGTATGAATATCGTCCTAAATCTTTTAAAATGAATATCTCTATACAGAACACTAAGACTACTTTAAAAGGAATAAAGCTCAATAAGAGATTTTTTTTTTAGGGTAATTTGACTTTCCATCACCTAGTCTGTGAATTCCAATCTCCTGAAGGTCCTCCCAGGTAAGCTCTGTCACGTTGCTCAAAGATTCATATCCATTCTCCGACAGTTGTTTGTGATACTCGGGAAGCCCCAGTTGAGTTAGCCAATCCCACACGTCTACCTAATAGCACGTATTACAAGAGACAATGGCATATAAGCATAAGAGGAGGGACTTTCCAATGTCACTCTAAATCGTAATAATTCTAATTCTCACAGGCGTTTTATGAGGGAGTCCATCGGCCACATTCATCTTGCCGATCTCTGTGGAAATTTTCTTCCGGTGTCCCGGCTTCGTCACACCGATGGCTGTGAGATCCTAGAAGAGGCAGAAAGATGTCGCATGGGCAAAATGCGTGGGAAAGCAGCGAGGATATAATCTTGGGCATGAACCTGCGGTTGCTCTCACCTCTGGAGTCATGCGACTGATGGTTGAAAGGTCGTAGCCGGCAGACAGAAAATTTCCAACGTACATGTCCAGCTGGAAGGTACGAAGCCAGCAAAAGATGAGTTCTGCATCCTACAAACCAGAATTAGACAAGTGGGATAAAATAAGTTGCTGATGATTAAAATATAAGGCTGTGCTGATGAAAGATGCTACAAACATACATTACGATCTCAGGCTACTAACAATAAATGTAACCTTCTAAAGTATTATAAAGCAGATGTACATACACACTCTCCGGTCCGGATTTACAGCCACGTAGTTTTTGTGTTATGTACGTAGATTACGTCAGCGAGGTCTAAAGACCGCGCTTGCGCAATCTACATGCATAAATGGTGCGTAGATAGTATAAATAAGCTACTGGCACACGTAGTAGCCCAATTCTTAAAATAACTTACATAAGACGAAAACTACATAACTGTGAATTATGGACCTCCATTGTTACAAAAGGGCGTAACCTTAAAACAGTCTCCGAATATGTCACACTAACAATACACTTTAATTCGCAACATTACTTTTCCAAATTCGGTATTGTTTTAGAGGATTTATTTTTAACTGGAATATTTGTGGTTGTGAATACAAATGATCGGGATAGTTTCTGAAGGCCCATCAATTAAAGGTGACCTTGGAGAAGTCACTTGATGCTCAATATCAAACACACGGAAATTAGCTTTAAAATCCGTAGGCAAAAATATGTGTCTGAAAAATGAAGGTGGTGTTTAAAAGCCACAACTGCATAGACGAGAGCCTTCCTAATTAGATCATGGTGTGAAGCTCTTGAGGGTTCTCTTTTCATCAAGCAGTGAAATTACATTTCTAAAAACATTTTTTTTCTATTTTTAGAATTAATTTGATTTCTGAAGGTTCTTATATGCTCTCTTGTCATTACACAAAAGAAACTGGTTCAAATCCACTTAAAAACAGAAGTATACACAAGCTAATAAATAAAGGTGGTCTGTTGGCTTAGTGCATGTAGCTTAGACTATTTTGTATGTATGTAATGCCTGTGTGAATGATGTCTGTTGAGTGTGACATGCCTAATAAATGGTCATTCGTTGTCCTGGCAACACCTTTTCTATGTATATAAACACTTGCACACATTTCATTTATAGTCAAAGAAGCGAAACCTGAGTTTACTTGTCACTAATAACTAGTTTTCTATGGGGGCCTGACCCCTTACCCATATGGCTGCTGCATGACACATAAAGAAATATTGTTTGGTATGGAATGCTGTTTTTGTTTCTTGTATTATGTATATGTGTGTTGGCATTTGACTCTTTGGTCAATTGAAGAATTGAGGGCTGGCCTTAGCCAAAGATATGTTAAACTCCCTGTGTGTGTGTGTGTGTGTACGTGTGTTTGCTAATAGGCTGGCCCAGCAACAGAAATCTTGGGGCCCACTACACTCATGTTTATGGGGGCCCACTATCCCTCCTCAATAATGTCTGCAGCAGTAAATTGCAGGGGTCCCTTCGAATCTCAGGGCCCATCACAGCTGTCCCCCTCTGTCGCCAGGCCTGCCGATAGGTGCAGCTGACCTGCTCCCTGTAGGAGTGGCGATGGAGGAGCCAGGATGTCCCTCTAAAAGCCGAAGCTGCCTGGAGGAGGTCCTTCTACTACGTCTGGATTTTGCCCTCTCTCCCTCCTTCCCATCCTCCCTGTGTTGTTGCATTGAGGTTGTGTAGTTCCTGCCTGGTGGAACATTTAGCAAGTTAGCAGAGCTTAGGCTTTGCTGAGGTGACCGCATTATGAGCAGTTGAGTTTACAGCGGTCAGTCTTGTCATCACTGGGAGGAACGCTGAGTCTGTTGAGAGGGCTGGTTGCCACTGTTATTTCTTCTATCTTTACTGCTTTACTTTCTAAGCTGTTCTGTGGCGCTCATCAAGTTTAAATTAAATTAACTAATAAAATTAAACCCAATTTCCCCCTTAATTGAATAAAAACTTGTGTGTCAGGTTTCTTTTTGTGTATGAGGGGAAAGGGCGTTTCTCATTGCAAGGACATCAACCATAGTAAGTTCAGTGTATTGTCCCTGATCCAGAAATGTCATTCTTATACGATCACATCCTGAGGCTTTTTTCCCCGACTACAGTGCCCCTTCTGTAAACTTAACAATCATGTCTTGGCCATGGGCCATATTGTGAAGGCCTGGAATCAGTTGCACCCCCTCCAAACTCCCTGATCTTTTATGAGTTACTAGTCGTAGGCATGTAAAGGATGTCCACTCACCATTGTGTTACTATAAGGTGTGGACCCTAAGGCTCAATTTTCGATTTCCTTCTGCTCCTCAGGGGCTGGGACGACCTTCCACTTACCGTGTGTGATACCCCTGACTTATAACACTTCTGAATCCCACTACTACTACTAGTGTGAAGTGATCTGCCCCTTCCCCATCCCTGTTCAGTTAATGGCTTTGTTTCTATAAACATTGGTTTATTGTTGCTATGCTATAAAATGTTGGTAGATACTATATGCTTTGTATTGTTAATGTTTTTACTGCAGACCCAATAAACAAAAGTTAAACAAAAAAAATGTTTGTTTACTTTCAATATGGAGGAAAATGCCCCACTCCCAAGATGCAAACTTGTCCATTTTGTTTAGTAACTAGGCCTTTGGCTTAAATGGAGGAACAAGCCAAAACCACAGGAGTAGGTGATGTTTTACACCTTGCAATTGAAGGCACAAGGGATGGGTAGCCTTGAGTTTGTGTCATCTGCAGGTTTATTGGTGGAAGTAGGACATTATTTGTATTGCTTTTTGTGCTCCATTTATATGGAGCAATTCGTATTTAAGGCTGCCCAGATAAGAGCAACCAATACACTGTATACCAAAAGGAAGAAGACATGGACTATACACAACACAGGGACATACCTTTCCTTGCTGGTGTGCTCCTTGGTCTTTCTCCACGGGAGGTCCTGTATGCACGCTCTGCACATGAACAGCACCTGTAGATCAGGACGGAGGTCTATAAGTGCTGAAGTGACATGTTACAGAGACAGACAAAGCAAGCAGAAGAGATGGAGTCATGCAAAGTTCTGACAATGCTGATCCTCACCAATTGATATTCTGTTGTGGTGATCACCATAGCCAACATGAAGATTCTACAAGAAGATAACCAAAGTGTCCAATCAAAACGCGGCATACATGCACAGAGGAAAACATAACTGGCCCCAGACCCCTACTGGAATTAGATTCAGCAGACACTGGTGCAGTCTGCAGCTTTACCTGAGCATTCTCTATGAGTAGAGTAGAACTATAACCATTTCCCTCATAGCTCTGGCCACTTCCCGCGCTGCGTACACTGCCCAGACTCCCCTCACTGCCTACACTGTGGCGGTCACCAGCTTGGGAAAGAAGCAGAAGATAAATGATAATCAATGATGCAAGAAATGGTAGAATGCATATTTAATATGGCCGACCCCTCTATGTCTGCTGCCTTACCTGCAATGTACTCGGTGGTAACGCTGCTACCTACCCCAGTTACAGTGCTGTACTGCTGGGGCAGTTGTAGTGGAGGCTTCATAGAGCGCTGGTGAGACGGTAATGTGGTAGCACGGGAGAGGGTAGAGCCTATAAAGTCAAAAGTGATTGGTCAAATCTTCTGTCAACCAATCTGGTTAAAATAAGTGCAAGTGGGCAATACAGAAACATTGCTGGTGTGCTGGCCCTATTATACAGCGATTATCAGGCACACACTCACCAAGCCTTTTACTAATGACCTCTACAATGGCCGGGGGGAAGAAGCCCACTCGATCGGTGCCTTTCAGCGCGTCATGGATGTGACCTTTCCAACGGCCGTCCTGATGTTGTTCCAGCACCTGTAGTGAAAACATTGAAAGATTCAATGGTAACGGAAGACTTTACCACCCAATCAAGACAAAGGACAGCCACAGAATCCTTATATATTGTAATTACCGTTATCAAGTCTCCCGCTCGGATATTCAGAGCAGTTGGATCATGAGTGTTCCAGAAATCCTTCAGAGCCCGAACTTTAAGAATCCCAGATGCTTCTGCAAGGGGAACAGAGAGCGATTTTACCCTTCATTTTACAAGTGTTGAAAAATAAATTTCTTTAATCGTTTATTTATTCATTTATTTTTATAAGTGATCAATATCAGAACTTCATTAATAAATGACTGTGTGTAAACATAATTACATAAAATTTATAAAAATATGAAATGCAAAATATAAAAGGGACAGATGTAGATCCAGCTCTCTTAGCTCTATAAAACCGGGTATAGGTCCCCATAGCGAACGGCCCTATTTCAAAAGGGCCATTCGCATTCAGCCAGTTCCGAACTGGCTGGAAATCGATTGCTCATGCCTTGAAGAGGCATAGTAAACGATCCCCGAACGATAGTTAAGTAAAAAAAAACCTTTCCTTAATTCTAACCCTAAGTCACCCCCCCCTCCCCCCCTCCCCCCACAATAAATTACTGTGTGTAAACATAATTACATAAAATTTATAAAAATATGAAACGCAAAATATAAAAGGGACAGATGTAGATCCAGCTCCACCCGGGTATAGGTTCCCAAAGCGAACGTCCCTATTTCAAATGGGTTGTTCGCATTCAGCCAGTTCCGAACTGGCTGGGAAATAGATTGCTCATGCCTTAAAGAGGCATAGCAATCGATCCCTGAATGATAGGTAAGTAAAAAAAAAACCTACCCTTTCCTTAATTCTAACCCTAAGTCACCCCCCCCCTGCAGCCTAACCCTAAGTCTCCCCCCTCTCAGCCTAACCCTTAGTCTCCCCGCCACTCAGCCTAACCTCCCAGGAGAGGGTTACTTACCTCTCCGGTGGTCAGGTCCGGCGGCGGCGCATGTTAACCCATTCACAAAAATAAAATTCTGCGAAGTTTCACATTCAAAACAGGGACAGCTGAAAAACTACTTTCGGCTGTCCCTATTTCGCAATGTGAAACATCACTGCAGGGACTCGCAACAATAGAACCCCCCTCCCCCCTTGGTTTTAGAAGGACAGGTTATAACCCCATACAAGGAGCATTACCTCTAAGCAGCTGTTTGATGTCTGTGCTGGCGTGGGTGGTAGTGAACTGGTTAACAATATCCAGTGCAGTCTGATTATATGTGTTCCGTATATTTACATCTATGCCATTCTACAAGAAGAGAGAAGGACTGGTTAACCCCTACAGAGGCACAACCTCCGCCTGGCACATGGTACTGCTCCCTGATTACCTCTATAAGCATCTTCACAACCTCCGTCTTCCCGCACAGGGCCGCCTCATGCAGGGCTGTGCCCATCTTTGTCACTTTGTTAATTTCGATGCCTGACTTCAGGAGTAGCCTGTGAAGAATAAATTAGCAAGGGAACGATTAGTCTGCCTGTCACCCAATCTGCAGAGAGAATACTCAACAGGTTACACCACTCACCCAAGTACCTCCCGGTGGCCATTTTTTGCAGCCAGGTGCAAAGGTGTAGTGAAATTGGGATCTGTGGGGTCCTTTGTGACCCCCTCTAATAGAGACACACAAAGGTGACTATTCAGAAGCAACTGCACCACCTAACAGAGAAATGGGAGTTAAAAAAACAAACAGTAAAATAATAAACATCACAGATAGAAAAGAGAGTAATGTATTTATGAAAACATAATAATAATAATAATCATAATGGGCCAGAACCAAAACTCCGCCGCTGCTCGCATGTACGGTACTTCCAATAGAAGGACTCCACCTCACCATTTGCACACCAGCACGTACAATGGGGACGGTGAAGGAGTGTGAATAGTAAGGGCTGCAGCCAATCCTTCCTTAATGTACTATTTACATTCCTCTCCCTCCCAGAAAGAGGAAGACATAGTTTTTTTTAAAACCAGGACGGAATTCTGGATTCAGATCAGTACTGGAAAACTGGCACCAACGCATGTGCCGCTTTTCTAAAGGGGGGAAGCGTAGTGTGTTCCGATCCTAGTAATTGGAAAACTTCTCCTTCTAGGAATTCTGGATTTGGTCCATAGTTATTATATTGCCAAGGAAGCAAATTTCTATCAGTGATTTTCAGCCTATTTTTGGTGAGTACCTATTACCCACTTTGCAATCATATTTTATCACCTTTACCCTCTCCTCAGTTCCTTACCCCTCCCTTTACCCTTACTATGGACTGACTGTAAATAGCACTTCACCCCCAATCCCTAACCCCTCCCTCCACCCTCACTATGACCCTTTCAGTAGCACTTCACCCCTTCCTGGTCCTCTTAATACTCCCTTCCACCCTCACTATTATTCTGTCAATTGCACTTCACCCCCTTCCTGGTACTTACCCTTCCCCACCTTCCTGGTCCTTACCCTTCCCTTTACCCTCACTTGGGCCCTGTAAGTAGCACTTCACCCCTTTCCTTGCCCATTAACCCTCCCCCCCCACACATAAACCTTTGCCCTCAATTTGGCCTGTCCGTAGCACTTTACCCCCTTCTCCCCAATCACCATCATATTTTGAACCAACATATTTTTTTCTAATCCATATCCCTGCCATTTTGTGTCTTTACACACATCATCATGCCGATATACACCCACTCCCCATATTTTTGTATCAGACACTACCTTACTAATCTTTACTGCCCCTCTGTGTACAATGACCACATACCACTAGTTAAAAAAAAAAAAAAATCTGATTTATAGGATTAAAATGCACAGAGAATATCAAAAAGGTAACACTGTCCCCTGCCTTTCTCACCTTTACCCTCCCAAATTCACAGGCCAGATCCAATGGAGTTTTCCTGGCTTTGTTGACGTGGCAAGGATTTGACTGATGCTGCAAGAGGGTTTCGGACTGGAAAAAGAAAGGAGAGGCTTAGGTACGAATTACAAACAAAGAAATAGGCTGAAAAATTAATCTAGGGTGTCATGAGGACATATCTACACTAGATTTACTAAACTTTTCAAAAGTAAAACTGGAGATGTTGCCTGTAGCAACCAATCAGATTCTAGCTGACATTCTCTAGTATAGAATCGGAAAGTGAGAGCTAGAATCTTATTGGTTGCCATGGGCAACATCTCCATTATTCCTTCTGAAAAGTTTAGTAAATCTAGCCATAAGAGCTAAATCCAGTTTGTGCACTCGGATCTCCAAGCTAGTGCTGTTCCATCTCCAGTGCAAGAAATTGCTAGAAGCACGGTGGGCTCAGTAAGTAACACTTTTGTTTCACAGCGCTGAGGTCATGAGTTTGATTCCCGAACTAGGCCTTATCTGTGTGGAGTATGTCAGGGTTGCCGACTTTTTAAAGCTTCCCTCTGGGAGATTCCGGAGGGAAGCCATAGATTTCTGCAAGGAGGTGGGACTTACTGATGTGATATATGCAATTGCATCATTAAGCCCTCATCACTACTGTAATCTCTAGTGTTCCAGGGGGTGGACAGGGCTTGATGACATCATCAAGTCCTACCCATCCCTAGTAACTCTGAATACCGGGAGAACTGCCCAAATTTCGGGAGTCTCCCGAATGGATATTCCGGGAGAGTCGGCAACCCTGGAGTTTGTATGTTCTCCCTGTGTCTCTCTGGGTTTCCTACGGGTGCTCCAGTTTCCCTAGTAACTCTAGGGATAACAATAGACATTGATAAGGGGTCAGGACTTGCGGGAGATTTGCTGGCTCTCCCAGGATACCGGAGAACTGCCCAAATTTCGGGAGTCTCCCGAATGGATATTCCGGGAGAGTCGGCAACCCTGGAGTTTGTATGTTCTCCCTGTGTCTCTCTGGGTTTCCTACGGGTGCTCCAGTTTCCTCCCACACACCATAAACATGCTGGTAGGTTAATTGGCTGCTGAATAAATGAACATGTGTGTGTGTGTGTGTGTGTGTGTGTGTTAGGAACTTTAGTATGTAGCTCTAATGGGGCAGGGACTGATGTGAATGTTAAATATTCTCTGTAAAGTAATGTAATCTGATAACGCTATATAAAAACCTGTTAATAATAAATAAATAAGTACAGGAGTCTGGATGGTTGCACAGAGAGAGGGAACGCCTATTTTGTAAACCGACTAAGAGGGAACGCCCACTGTGTCCAATATATAATCTCTCTTAAGCCTGGATGAATGCCACATTCCCATCTAATGGAAGAGAGTCGGCAATCAGATTGAAGCGTGCCAAATAAACTAGCAACACCCAGAAACCCCTAAAATATCATGGAGACGTCTGTGCTTGTGGGCAGCTTATAGATGCTTGTACAGACACTTACCACCTCATAGTGGCCGTACTGTGCAGCCAAGTGCAGGGGGATCTGCCCATCGTTGGATGCAGCGTTGACACTGGCCGCCGCTCGAAGCAAGAGTCTCACGGGCTCGGGTAGACCCTGCCATGCAGCATAGTGCAG